>BJBW01012290.1:0-111272 GCA_004320125.1 Scolopax mira | reverse complement strand
TTCAGGGCCCAAGGAAGGCTTTTAAAAGAGCTGTGGGAGTGGGAACTTGGGGCTCTCCACTATGACTGTCGTAAGCTTGCTTTTCTTGTGTCTCCCATTGCTGTTTAAATGACTCCTGGGAGCACTGAGGAACTACAGAGTGAAAATAGTGTGGGTCAGTTCAGTGGGCCTCTTCTGCTACAACTGTTGATAACAGTGTAGCAGCCCCTTTCACCTGACAACAAAGTTGTGTTATGCTAACAATATTTGCTTCTGCCAAGTGCTCTGTGCCTTCCGTGAGGGGTCTTGCTGGTCAAGGGATGAGGTCCTGGCATCTCCCATGAGAGGAGATTCCCTTGATCTTGATTCCCTTCTCTCAGAAGGGGAGAAGCAGCTCTACAGGAAGCAAGAAAATTGTGCTAGCAGTACTAAATTTATAGTGTTCTTATCTGCTACATCAGGAAATAAACACAATAGTAATTAAATGAAGCCTGGTCTGGTAGATGCAGCTGACGTACAAGAGCAGCTTGCAAAGCAGGAATTTGGTGACAGCACCTCATCTTCAGCATGGTTTACTTGATATACTGGCTGGGTCTTCTTGTCATTCTTGACTGTATATCCTCATCTTTATAGATACAGCAGGGATAGAAAGAGATTGCTTCATTAATCTTTTGTAATATAATGCTATATTGTGCAGTGTCACTCACGTATTATAATAAAAATATTCCACTAATTGTCCTGTAACTGTACTGATGTTTGTTGTATGAATACAACCTTAAATAATTGCCAGATGGTGAAAATACCCTGTTGTGCTTTACTCAATCATTTATTTTAGCCAGAAATAAAACGAGAAATTACTTGATATTCAAGTTGATGTTCAACTTGCTGTATTTAGTTTTTAGCTGTATTTAGCTTTACTAAATACTTGCTTTACTAAGTATGAAATCAGGCATGATATTTAGCTAAGCTTGCCTTATTATAAACTGAAGGTGTCTGGCTAAATTTCTTGGAAATGTGAAAGTGTGTCTAATGACAAGCTTAAGGATCACAGCATCAAATGGTACTGTTATATCCTGATTGGGAAGAGGTTAGCCAGGTTATTACTGAAAGCTAGAAACAGAGTCCTTAGTTCAGAGTTCCCTAGGGTTTTGAAATGCTATTCATCAACTGATTTCTCATTTCACTGACTGACTAATCTTCTAAGTATTCTAAGCTGTTATCATAAAAAAATATTTATAAATTGTGTGTTAAAGGTAATACTAGGAATGCAAAAATTCTGCTGAAGTGATGTGAGTGATACCTTTAAGTAACACCAACCAGTTAGGTGTGGAGCTGAATCCTTTTTTATGCTAAAAGTTTGTATAATCTTACAGAAAACAGCTGTGACTTGAGCAAGCAACAAGCTGGTGGGTTTGTAAATATTTTTCTCCAAAACCAAACAGAACAATACTATATAACTGAGAAATCCAAACTGTCTGGTCTTACTCAAATTAGATAGTGAAATGAAGTGCGAAAGAAAATGTTGCACGTGGTGAGTGATACAGTGGCTTTATAGGACTTTGCAGATCTGTTCCCCTGTCCCTCAGCTTTAGTGGGTGTTCTCATTTTCTCATTTGCATGGTCATGCTGCCGCCTTGTGGGTGTTATTTGAGTGCTTGCAGCAAATGCGTGTGTTTTGCACGTTACTATTAAATATTTAATGTATTGAACATTTGTATAGATCAGCTTTTAGATTAGGGATGAGTATCTTTTCTTATTAACTTACCTGTGGATTTCTGTTAGGAAATCTTTAGCAATTTGATATGCTAAGTGTCCAGGAATGTTTATGCACAGAATTATGTTGTAAGTATTATTTTTCTAAACAAAAATACTTGTGTTGGAAATTCAGCATCATTGTCAAAGACTTCTTTGATGGTGGAAACCATAAAGCCAGAACATCTCCTGTTTACCCCACTTTAAGATAAACTACCCAGAACATGATACTGGAGCAAATTTTACAATTTCTTAATTATTTTTTCCCCTGAAGGATAGTGTAGATTTAGAAACTCGTTAAGGAAGTTGAAATATCAATCATCTTTACCCATGTCTCCTACCTTCAGAGAGTTTACAGAAATTTGAAGTTGAGTTCTTAAGGCATTTCATCCAAAGCATTTAGATACGTATCTAGTGTAATTTTTAACAAGGAAGGAAAAACGAATTTGCAGAATTCAAAGTCTCATTTAAAAGACATTAAAGGGCAGACAATTTTTGCACAACCCAGTGAAATATGTCAGTGCCTTAATGTAAAGAGTTTGTCTAAATACTTCTCTCCAAATACTTGCTTCATATATTAATGTTTGCTTAGCATTTTGCAGTCCATTTTCCTCCTAAAGCAATTCCTATATTTGCTTTATATTATTCTACTTTACAACAGTAAACAGTATTTCTTCTACAATTGTGTATTTACCTTGACATTCTTTATCCAGCATCTCTGCTTGGAGTTTTTTCAGAGCAATTTACATTGCTTATGCCCAGTTTTTTTTCTGTGATCTTTTCTTCCTCCCTAGTATTTTTTCATACTCAAATTCTCTATGAGCTACAACCTATATAAAATTCTATTAATGTGGACTTAAATTCTGGTAAGATGGTAATTTGCTATCTTTATTTTAGGTTAGGATATTATTTAAAAGAGACTAAGGAAACCAATAGCTTACCCTATCCTTTTTTTCATACCTGTTTTTGTTAGTCTTTTGTCTGTTAGAGTCAATCCCGTCCAGCAAAAATATTTTAGCTTTCTCTTATTGTTTATAGATCATGGTCTAATCTGACGCTCCTAAACATAAATATAATGGTGATTGCTGATAACACTGTTCAGTCATGAATTTCAAAAGTACTTAAAGGCTCCAGTTAAGTCTTCTGTGACCATTGTAAGATGTTTTGTTACTTTAACCCATCATAGCCTATGTGAGCTAAGTACCATATCTGGTAATGGGACTTGAATATTCAGTGTTATTTGCCAATTAATTTCAGGAGTACTGATTTGTAGTCATGTGTCCTGCAAGAGGTGCCACTGGAAAATTCATGTGTGTTGTTGGAAGTCTCTTAACTGATGGAATATACTGTCACCTATCTGTTTTTATCCATTTTATCTGTGAAGAATTTTGTAAACAATGGCAGTGATGACTAATTTTTAGAAAGAACAAATCTTTCCTTGAAATGCTGCCCTTGGCTTCCTGGCCTGTGCCGATGTGCACGCTGGCTGTTTCACTGGAGCATTCTCCTTGCTTCCTCCTTCTGAGACAGCCACCTCCGATGACAGTTTTAGGAAGAGCGGTCGGAGGCTGAATGATGAAGAGATTTAATAATCAGCTGGGTTCACACATGTTAAAGTAATGCACAGTCAGTGAGCAGGTCACCCTCTCAAGGGAATGCTAACTCTAGTGCTATCAAAAAAAAATCTACTGATAAATTTAAAACATATTGACTTTGTGTGGCATGCAATCAAAAGCTGGTGGCAATAACACAGCAGGGTTCTTAATCACTTTGCTGTTACAGTCGTGCTCCTGCTGTCATATTTCTAAAGGTTCATTTGTTAATTTGTTGAATTGAATGCTTAAGCAACTTGTATGGTTTCCAACTTCTTGTGTGCTAAGAGTATATGTAGTGTAATATTAGACTTCCAGATAGTATGGGGGAGATTTTTGAAAGAAATTACTACATGTGTTTACAATACAATGTGGAACATATTCTCATGGGTCTGGATTTTTAAAATTTTGTTTACTTATGGGAATGTAACTCCTGTTAAACTGAACACATGATGGGAAGTATTGGGTAAATTAGTGTAAATACCTCTTCAAGCCAAATATATTACTTGAGTGTTCCAGGAGTTCCAGGAGTAGCAGTAGATTACAGCTGCCAGCAGTGCACCTGAATATTGGGATTTTGGAATTGTAAAATCTGACCACTGCTTACTATCGTTTAGCTTGTCTATTTAGCTGGAGGGTTAAAACAGTGATGGCTGTTTAGTACAAGTTGCAGCAGTATTTGCCTGATGTAGTGCAGCTACACAAGTGATCTCTTTGGGAGGAGAGGGAACATGAAATACTAAGTAAATAACCAAAAAAAGGCATCTTTCTAATTCAGTAGCAGCATGGGTCATACAAGTAGAATTTTGCCAAGGTGAGCTCATTTGCCCTGGTATGAACTGGACTTTTCTTCTTCCCTCTCTGGTAAAGTAGTCTTCCACAATGAAGATGTCATCTTATTTCAGCCACTATCATATGACGCTTCCATCCCTTTCAACAAAAGATTTTGAAGATTACTTTTGGG
Organism: Scolopax mira; assembly: GCA_004320125.1. Lineage (NCBI taxonomy): Eukaryota > Metazoa > Chordata > Aves > Charadriiformes > Scolopacidae > Scolopax > Scolopax mira. The sequence continues at coordinate 106,985 of BJBW01012290.1, read as the reverse complement.
GATATATATGTTTTGTTGGTTTGGTTTTTTTTTTTTTAATGGGAAGTAATACAAAAATTTGTTTCTAGAATGAAGTTTGCTGTTGTCCCACAGAACTCCTCAGAGAAGGACCTGGGGGTCTTGGTTGCCATGAAGTTGAAGCATGATTTAGCAGTGCACCCTTGCGGCAAGCAAGGCTCACAGCATACTGGGTCACGTTAGAAGTGTAGCTGGTGATTATTATTCCCCTCTCCTTGGCAGTCTTGAGGCCACATCTGAAATCCTGTGTTCATCTCTGGGTCCCACAGGCCAACAGAGGTGATAACAAAACTGAGCCCAGCAAAGGGGAAACTGAGGGTCAGGAAGGTGGAAGAGCTGGAGCAGGCGGTGAGGTTAAAGGAGTTGGGCTGCTTTAGGGTTCAAAAGAAAAGAGTCGAGGGAGACCTAAATGCTATCTTCCACTCTCTGAAGGAGTGAGTGGAAGGGAGGGAGGGAGTCATGTAGAAGACAGATCCAGATGATTTTCAGAGTAGCACAGTGAAAGGGCAAGAGACACTGGTGTGAAGTTGTAGGACAGGACATTCCAATTGGGTACAATTAAAAAACCAAAATTACTGTCTTGGTTAAGTGCTGGTTTTTAAAGCCTCATCAGTGCTTTGGATCAGGAGTTTATAAAAAGCGTGTAGATAACAAAAAAAAAGATGTCAGTTCTCAGAGTGCTGTAATGAAATATCATTGTGCTTCCTGTTCTGATCCATCTTTGTAGAAGGTAGAGTGAAAATTGCATATGCTTATCTTTTTTAAAGCTAGAGAGAAAAAAAAAACTGATGTAGGAAAGTGAAAAGATAATCTGCAATTCAAGAAAGATTAATGCTACTAGGGAGTCCCTGAAAATTAAAATCCCAAAGGCATGCTTATGTCCATTGCAGCAAAAGATATAAACTTGTATTTAACTTTTATCATTTGGGCTATGTAGAAGAAGAGACATGTGCTGGTTTTAATTACTTTAACTGTGTAATATAAATTATATCTATTAAGCTGCAATTTGATCTAAAATATCACTATGTGATAATATCTTCAGTGGTTAACTCAAAACTTTTTAGTTATATTTTTGTATTTTAATGTTGGCAGGTGGAAGTTTTCTCAGGTTCCTGTCCTTGTACTACTAAAATTACCTCTAACTAAAGATGCATCCAGACCTGTCTCCTCATCTGCACACTGAAGAATGTAACCTAATTATCAGTCTGCTCAAGAAGTGTCACAAGGAGGTAAGGAGTTTTGAGCAAAGAGTGGGTGGGTTGGGGAAACGATTGTCAGATAAATTAGTGAAAATACTATATGATCAGAGAGAGAAAAGCCTCCTCTATGCAGAACAGCCAGGAAACACAGCTAGTACGTTTTCGCTGAAGAGGTATCTGACAACTGTGTGTAAAATTTTGCCAGTGATTTCATTAGGAAATAAAACATGCCTTAAAATTTCCTGTGCTACACATTGACAAGTACGGACCTATTTTAAGAATTGAAATAATTTCTGCACCTTTTAGTACTGCAAGCACCTTGAAAAAACAATAATAAAAGCAGCTTCAATGGCCTCCTTTTTGTATGCTCGCAGTATTTCCATATTCCAGCTGCCTACTGGGCAGATGCTTCAGTCTGTTCATAAGCAGATGTGGTGAGGGGGATCCAGATGTGCAGGATGCCTTACATTTAGTGCTTGGAGAGCTAAGTGCCAATTACTGTTTGACTTCCATCTTCTTAATAGGCACCTGCCCAAAGGTATAAAAGGCCAAACAGACTTCAGGCTTCTCAAGGCTTTTCATTGCTTCAAGAAGATATATTCTTCATGTCACTTGTTTAAAAGTCATTTTTTTTTTTTTAATTTGCTCTGTAGTGAACCTTTAGATGTAGAAGAGTCAGTGTCTGAAATGGAACCTCAGATACCTATAGCATTGTTGCAGTATTGTTGATTATTTTTCCAGTTTTCTTATATACTCCAAATAGGTATGTTGTACAGATACATTTCTGTATTAGTGCATATAAGGTCAATTTCATAGTTTCCACTAAGACAAATATATATTTAAATGTTAAATATACATGTGAAAACAATGGTTTACAATTACATGCAAACTACAATATTTTCACCTCTATGTTCAGATGTGATATTGATAATTTTGTTAATAATGCAGTTACCCATAAATTCTAAGACAATACATACAGTTGCTTTAGTGTTTTGAGCAGAACTGTGCATTTTTGTTTGCAAAAGTTGTTACAGAAAGAAAAACAAGGCTGATAATACATGAAATGAGAGAGATGTTTTGCATAAAACATTTTCATAATCGGGATTACCTAAAATGAAAATGTTGTAAAAGCAAGATCAGCTTGTATTAAAATGACCATTTATTATGTTCAACTGCTTTAGAGTGTCATGTGATGCCCTTTATAAAGCAGAGAGGTATAGACAAGCTAAGTATAGCATTGCTATAGTTAAGTGTTTCTCATAATATTTATTAACCCACTGTTACTTTCAGTGATGTTCTATTGGCTGAAATCTTGTCCAGTGTTTGAATTCTCAATAGTGTTCCTGTATTACTTGTATAAATCCATCTAGCTGCTCAACAGCTACAGAAATGCACATAGGTTTCCCTCTGAAATATGTAAATGACTTCATTCTTGTCTGTTTTGTTACTCATAGTTGTTTTTTTTTTTTTTAAATTCATTAGTTCTTTAAAAGATTGGTGAAATTGTCTCTGTTGATTGTACAGCTGTAAATATCTACTAAAACTCCTTTAGGTTTTCTGAGTTGCTTGGATGCTCTGCTACCAGATTCTGTGGCATGTTAGCAGGCATCACTTGGAAAAAAGCAGTACTTTTTGAAGGATGCATTCTAAGCATGATTTGATGGCTCATAATTTGAAATCGCTCCACGAAACTGGCTAAGAGGACAGATTGTTATGGTGAATATCATCAGATTACCTGGGGAATGCCTGCAGTTTTCTGGAACTAAGTAACACTTTAGTATGGATAAGGCCCACAGCTCAGCTGTGTCATAAAGATGGTAAATGCATCTAATTTATTAACCTCAAGGTCCAGGGAAACTTAATCTCCCATTTTTTTAAATACTAGTTTTAACATTTCATTCATTTAAGCTTTGTGCCTGCATCTTTTGCACCAACACATTCTTCACGTGGTTGGGATGATGTAGCATCAAGTCCTTTGCCTCTCTAGGTCATGAAGAAGTAATGAAAACCAAAGCAGTAGAGGACACTGCCTCCAGGATGCCTGTAGATCTCTCTGCATCTTTCTATATCACAAACTGGAGTTCACAATACTTATTTTTTGTACATTATTCAAGCTAGTGTGAGCGAAAGTGGAAAGACTGATTCCTAGATCATTAAAATATATGTTCTACATGTAGACTTCATAGCTTCTGCCTAGGTATCCTATTTTAGTCCAGTTACACAACATGGTGAGTACCTTCAGCATGGCAACTTTCAGCAAGGCAAAAGTGGTTCAAATGAGGTTGAAATGAGCTCTAACTCATAGCTACTCAGTTAAAAAGTTAGAAAGCACCGTTTTTCACAAAAAGAGAAAAGGAAAAGAAGACCAGGATATGTTGCAAAATGCAAGTGATTTCTAAGAAATTTAGAGCTTCAGAGGAAGAAACATTTGAATTGTAAATCTTTTTTTTTTCCCCTAACTTATCAGCACAACATTTTGAAATTTTTTGGCCATTGCAATGATATTGACCGTGAGATGCGGAAGTGCTTAAAGAAAGAGGTAAGAGACAAATTTATTATGAGTTAAATGCTTAATAATAAGGAAAAAAGTCCATTGAATAGAAATAGAGTTGCTTTTAGTAAGTAGTACAAATCAATAAGCAGGCCTTGAAATGTAAGCACATTCTGGAGCGGGCATTTGAGACCAAATTTAAATTATTTTGATAAATATGTCAGGTAAAATCTGGCTTTAACAAATGGCATGGTCTATTTTTGGGTATAGAAAAACAAGCAAACACATTTTAACCCAACAAATATTGCAAATTGGAACTGGCACTTCACAGGTTGCTTCTGGTTTTTTTTCTTATTTTTTTTTTTAGTAGTGGTATTCACACAGAATAGCATATAAAACGGTAAGGGTCACTTTTGCACGAGTAACACTTATTACTGCAGTCAGTTGTAGTGGATGAAACTACCAGATGAGTTGCTGAGCTCAGCTCTACATGAAAATGCTGCTGCTTAGGACCTGCTGTTTGCGGTGCTACATCTGCAGATACGAGTGGAAGACTCCCAGGAGTTCAAGCAGATTAAATAGTTAATGGGCACGTGTTCAGCAGAGTATCAACTGGTCTTTATATTTGCAGTTGTCATGCCTACAAGAGAGAACGCATAAACGAACATTTCACACACCTTTTAACTTGAAATTGTACTTAATAATTTTCACATAAATTTCACAATCGTGTCTAAAAAGGGAAACTTCCAAGTGCATGGCAGCTGGGAGAGTTTGGGTCCCCTCTTTTCTCTCTGTCAGTCTCTGGGCATTAATTTCACCTGCTCATGTCAAATACCATTTTTCCCCCTTGTAAAACCTGTTGCACAGATCTGGAAAATAACAAAGTTTCTCTTCATGTCACCTTTGGTTTTTTTGTTCCATGAAGCCTTCACATTAAAGGGAGTTCTTGAAGGGTATATTTGTCTGCCTTCTTAAAATATGGCTACGTTGATATGCCATTACTGGGAAACCCCTGAAAGGCTGTTCACAAGTATAGAATAGATATAGATACAGTTTTTAAAGATCTGTTGTTCTCATCCTGTGTAAAAACACCAATTGAAATATTGAAAGAATAATTATTGGTATGGGGAAAAGTTAATCATTCTGTAAATGCTAAGGCCATTTTTGGCTATTATTTCCATTATAAACCAATCAGTATAATGAGTGAAAACTGCAAATCCTTTCTAAAATCAATCTGCTTAGTAGTTTATTACATTACATAGAGAAATGAGTATTGGTGGGTTACCTCATTTTTATTCTTGATACCAATTACTAAAAAATTGAACAAGAATCTGCGCTAACTTAAGGCCAAGAATAATTTGCTTCTCATGAAATATATACCAAATCATGCATTGATTTTTAATTATTCTTTTCTTTAACCCATGAAAAGTTTTCCTTTTTGACTGCAATGAAAGAAGGTTAGGTTCCTCAGTCTTCAGGGTTTTGGTAGCACAGAGGCATACTTGAAAGCCTGGTCCTCTTATGCATGTGTCTAAACTGTGACTGTTTTTGTGATTCCCTTTTACACTGGGGTCCTGTCTCTGTTGCATGTTTTTTTTCAAACCATAAAAAACCACCCCCAAAACACCTTATTCTCCTTCAACCAAAATTTGCCTTTGTTCCTTTCATCTTGGTATACTCCTTTATCTGTGCATATAATTAATGACCAGGATCAAAACCAGACCAAGTCTGTGATGACAAATTCATCTTTCAGAAGGCAGACACACTAAGATTAATCAGGATCTTTTGAAAGGAAAAGAGCCTGACCTGTGCTCCAGACTAGCACCCAGCCAACTTTTTCCTAGTTCATGTGTGAAATGTAGCTGTCATACATAACAGGCTGTATTAAATAATTAAGTTCCTCCATGAGATTAACTGAATCTTCTTTATTAGTATGTTCTTATACTCTTTAGCTTAATACCTTCAAACTTAAAAGCATGTATTTCATCAAATATATGTTAATTTCAAAGTAAAAATGAACCAATATATAGATATTAACAAGAATTGAATTTCTAATGCATCAGTCAAAGTTACTGTTTCTGTTCCTGAGTAATAAACACTCTTTACATTTTTAAATGTGACTTATTTGTTCAATGATAACAGCTGATTTTTAAAATTTCCTTATCTGTTTTACAGTATGAAGAAAACAGGGCCAGGAACCAGGCGATACGGCGGCAGATAATTAACGCTCACAAAAATGCAGAGAAGTGAGTTGTGCTGTTCTTGGGCAGCTGCATCTCCCCAGGGACGCTCGGGTCAGAGTTGACAGAATACTCCTTTCCCATCACCAACACTCAGCCTGTGGCTTCTCAAACAGTGAAAAAATAAACACATCTAAAACATACTCATTGCCAGGAACGCAAACGGTGTGGAAAAAAATAAATAATAAATGATCACTCACAACTTAATTTTATTTTTGACCTCTTAAAAAGCCAAAAATCTAAAAAGATTGTGGCAAATCTCTGTTCTGGCATAGTTTTGTTATGATTGTTAAATAATGAGGAATCTGTGTGTGGAGTATTATGTATTCAAGGCTGCTCTATTCCCTACCTTGTGCTGAGTTACATTTATTGTTTTGTGTTTAGGAGTTTTTTGTTCATCTTGTATTATTTTTATTCTTTCAAAACACTGAATGACAACACTCTATGTAGTGTTGTGATAACACTGCTTAAATGAATTAGCAAAAAGAAATTTGAAACACACGTGGCTTGAAATTGGAAATTGCGTATCAAATAATAATTGGAGCTCTAGTATTTTTCTTGGAGCTAAAATGATGACACTACCATCTTCCACCAAGAAGATTAAAAATCCTTCCTGCCAACTCTACAGTGTGGACTGTTGCAAGACAATTTGTTCATCATACCCAAAGCAAGCACAGCCTTAGAAATTCAGAATGGAACGTTTCCAGGGATTTACAAAGCATTGCTTTGATTTTTGTTGAGTACAATCAATGTGTGCTGAATGATTTTTTTGAAGAGGAGTTCTGCCAAAAATACAAGCTAAATAGTTCTTCCACGTATACTGGTACAAAGATGAAGTGAAGTTAAGACTGTTGCTGTTGAAGGAAAACCCACATTGAAGTGAAAGAAGGTTGCCTTTCAGTTGGGCAAATCAACTAGTATTGTGTTAATCAAGTTGCCTCATTAGCCTACAAGAGCTGTCAATTTGCTATCAAACTGCAGAAAGTCCTGAACAAGGCTCTGAATTCAGAAGATTTGGTACTAAAACGTACGTTGGTTTGTGCAGTGATGGAGCTTTTTCTCTGGGTGTCTGCTGGATTCGCCTTATTTTTAAATGACATTCCTGTTCTGCCTACCAAAAAAAGACTACTTTAAAAAGAAATATACCCCTGAAACCTTTTGAAGAAAGGGTGCCTGTTCTACAATGAATTCTATGGTTTGTCGTAAGAACTCCTGTTGACAATCTTGAAATTGGTACATGAACCTGGTTTTGGAAGAAAGGTTTTTTGTGATCTATTTTGAAAGATTTCTGAGAATAATTTTACTTATTTTTTTCACTAGCTGGATGAACCCAGTTAAATTGGTAAAACTTAGCCAGAAAGGTTTTCAAGTGAAAGTTCCAAGAAAAACTGAATCAATTGTTTCTGCATATTTTGACATGCTCTCTCCTTTATTAGAGCAAGTAAATGATGCATTACTTGAATTAAATACTGAGTGGTTCGAAGTGGTGCAGTCTTTTTACTGGTGCACTTCAGAATACTTTTGAAGAGTACTTTATAGTGAAGTTCCCTAACTGGGAGCTCTGCATCCTTGATCCTGATCTTTCATCCATTTGAGATGACAAAATCTACTTCAGGCAGGCTCTTAAAAAGCTTGAAATCCTTTAAGTAAATAAATAAATAAAGAGAGAATTGTCCTAGAGATTATGTTGAGAAACTGGTATCTTAAGTGCAAAAGCACTGAAGCTTTTCTTTCATCACCTTCTGAGTCCAACTTTTTCACTAGAATAGCAACAAAACATGAATCCAAGAGCCACTTAACACAGCTCGTTAGTCAGAATCATATTTTCAAAGATCAGTGTCCTTAATGAATGCAAGAACAAATGGTGTGCACAATTTCTATTGATACTTTGAACTACATTTAGCTATAAATCTATTTTACGGACAAACTTTGTTTACCTAGTGAAAGTATGATCACATTCATCCTGTTTCTCTCTGCTAATTGCTCACTAGAGGTGCAATATGAGATCGCCCATTGATTCCTGTGGGTTTGTTCCTTTTTTGAGGGGGTTGCATTGCGACTTTGATTTTGAAGCTGAGAAACACTAGTGTAATAGTACTTAGGATTTATCTGATGGAGAAGGAGGGTGAGCAGAAAATATTAAATGTGTTTTTTGGTTTCCTGAAATGAGCTGAGTGGTGAATCGGGGACATGCTGGGTGAAATAAACTTTACCTATAAGGACCTTGAAGACACTTTATTGTAATGTTGTTTGTGTATAGAAGCCTCTTCCCCCTTGTTCGTTCTGGAGGAGCGAGTTTGAGGGAAAAGTAAAAAAAAAGAAATTTGATGGAATTTTGTGTTGTATCGTCTGTGAGAAGCTCTTGTGCATTTCACATGGGAAAGTGAAGGGGGAAATATAAATGGAAAGGGGAAATGGCAGCTCTAATGCTCTGGTGTTAAGCTCTGCCTGCAAAGATCACTCTACTCAGTGGGTGCTCAATTTTGCTAGGAATAGTTGAAACATCAGTTGTCTGTCAGAGGAAATTAATGTAAGAGATAATCCAGTGAGTGCTCAGTGGCCAGCTTGCCATAAATTAATTTGGGACACCCTTAACCTGCTTTTGGACTTTTTGGCGTCAAAGGGCCAAAATGTGCTGTATCCACATGGACTCTCTATACAGCAGGATTTGAATCCGGTCTTACTGTTAAACTGCAGCACCGAGTGTTAATGTAATATGGATATATTGTTTGTTTCTCTCTGTTCCACTCCAGCTGGTAACACACTGAAGCAATTATGGCAGAAGCGTTTGTGGCAGATAAAGTCTACGTGCAGTTTCTAGACCTCATTCAGTGGAGCTGATGGTTCCTACAATTTGGGTGAGGGCTGTAGTCCTGTGAGTGTTTTAGCCACTTGATTTTTTCCCATCAGATTTCCAGCTGGTCCCCTGGTTATTCAAACAGCTGGGGGAATGGCTCCCAAACACAAGGATGAGCTGATTGGGAATTTTACAGGTGATCTTCCTGAACTTCCTGAACATCAGTGCGCTCTCAAAAAAACTCCTGTAAGAAATGTAGCCTTGGTACACACTCCCCAGGAAGGATTAATATGAATAACTATTACTAAAATATGCAGCTGAGAAGTTAGTTATGCCAACTGTAATTGTGAATCATTGTAATGAATATTTCCAGTGTGCTCCATACTTTGTTAAAGCTCTTCACCACATGAGTAAAGAGACTTCAACATTCCTTAACGTTGGCACTGCCTGTGCTTCAAAAGAATGTCTGACGTCCAATACAAAATCTTTCTGATATAAGTGAAAACACATTTCTGTGGAATACCTAAAATCACATGAACAACAGGAAAACTGATACCAGGATCTGACAGTTTAATTAAAAATGAACTATTAACACTTGTGCTTAAGTAAAGGGGATTCTCTACGTGGACAGCATAATGGATTTTAGGGCTGTAGACTTAAGTTACACATTCAATTTTACTAATGTTCACTAAAATGGAGTATTATAGCAAATCTTAGTGGTCCCATTAGATTCTCCGTTTGGTTTACAGAGCCTTTCACTTCTAATTAGCTAATTCTTATTCTGCTTGGCATAAGAGGAGGAACCTCATGAAGTTAATAGTCTGTCCTCATTCTTAGAGGTGTTTGCATCACTCAAGGTAAATGGGTTTGGTGTGACTGAGGCTGAGCTAATCAACACAACCTGCTTCCAGCTAAATGAAGGTCTACTAAGAAAAAGTTTTAAGTGAATACTAAATTCACATCAGGTTCCCCAATAATATTTCAATAATATTTCAATTGCTGTGTACCAAAAAAAAAAAATATCGATGGGAACAAAATATATATTTAGCCTAAAAAGGTTCTTGTGAACTGTCACACTTCAAAATTATTGTTTTGAACTATTTGGTGACATTTTAAAGGCTGGGAACTTTGATATGGAGCCATCACTGTAACCAGTGAGACTTTGGTTTTTATTTAATGGAAACTCCGAAGATAAAACAAGCTGGATTTCAAAAAGGAAACTCTACACAAAGATCTTTTGGGGCATTCATTACCTGGAAAAGACCTTACTGATGGCTTGACAAAACTGGTCCCCAGAGCAGACATTAGCCATCCAGAATCCGGTGATTTGCTTTGGCTTGGGAAAAAAAAGTCTAATATTGTAAAGAATAGAGATGTGTAACAAAGTTGTATCAATGGAATCCAGGCATGGCCATCTTGTCCCCAACATTAAGGTGCTGAAAGAACAGGTTACAAAATACATGTTTTGTTAGCATGAAAGCAGTGGTCTCATGGCAGTATTGTTTCATGAATCACACAGTAGATCCAGTATTTCCAAAACCTTTGATTTAAAATCTGTTCTTGACCTTTACTGCCAGCAGCCTAAGGCCAGACTGTTTTGACTGTAAATATGTGATACCCTAAGTTAACTTCTCCTCCAGCAGAAGGTTAAAATGGTTATTCTGCACGTTTGGATCAGTGTGGTGTTTTGGGGTTTTTTTTAAAAGCTATTTCCAAAGTGGTGTTTTTTAACCAGCCCAGGTGATGACTGCCCTTCCCTCCCGGCCCTGGGCTCCACACAGCGCTGCCGCTCGGAAATCCTTCCTTTACATGGAAAATCCTTAATTTACATTGGAATTCCTTCCTTTACATCGGAATTCGTTCCTTTACATTCTGCGAGGAGGAACACCGGGAATTTCCAGCTGTTTTCCCCGATCCCTCGCAGCGCCGCCGCGGTCGCACCGACAGCCGCTAGACGCCTCTCCCCGCCCCAGCCGGGACCGACCTCCATGGGCCGCTGCGGAGCACGGCCACCAGCCCTGATTGCTGCTAGTTCACCGCCTCGCACGGCTCTCTTCGCCGACTGGCAGCCGGGGAACGCCGCCCGGTTCCGCGGCCCGGCTTCCTGCGGCGGCGGCCGCCCGCTCCCCCGCGCCGCGGCAGCCGCCATCGCCGCCCAGCGGCCGCGCCGTCCCGCCGGGAGGGGCTCCCTGTGGGCCGGCCGCCATCTTGGAGGGGCCCAGAGTTGGCGCAGCACCCTGTCGCCTTGGCAGACCCTTGGCCACCGTGGCGGCCTGGCTGTGCCCAGGTGCTGGGGGCTATGCCCAGGTGCTGGAGGCTGTGCCGAGGAATGGCTGCTGCCCTCAGAATGGCTGGGTGCTGGCCTGGCTGCCATCGCCCCATGGTCTCTGCCTCAGGTAAAATGGCGCCCACGCTCTTCCCTCAGTGGCTCCGTCAAGCCAAAAGTTCTCACAGACATCCCCTGTGTCCTGAAATACTCCAGGGTTCTTATCGGTCACCTGTTGGTGCCAAATTCTCTTGCATAATCCTATTTTATTTATCACCCTCTTTTTTTTTTTTTTTTAACCTGTGTAAATCAAGTTGATGATGTGCCCAGAACAGCACTGTTGAAATAAGCAAACTTGGTTGGACTTTGTTGTGCTCAGCTTGGAGCAGGGCCTCAGCACAATACCCCACGTGTTCACAAATCGTAACAATATAGGTTTTGCGTGTGGGAATGATACAGATTTTGTAAATAGCTCTCTATCTTGTACGGTCAGAATAGTAGAAGACCACACCTCATTCCCACCCCCTCCACCTGCTGGATTTGCCATTATAGCTAAACAGGTATTTTAGAGAGAGCAATGATGTACCCTAATACAGACATTCCTCTTTTCCAAAGTTCATCAGGATATTTGAACTGGCTGATGAGCCTGGCACTGGAAGTGGCCAGAAATATAAGGTTATCCTCAAAGACAACTGGTGGTGTTGCAATTTATTTTATTAGCAATTAATTTTGGGTAGCATAGTTGCTGGTTTGTCACTTGCTTTGTACATTCTATAATGTAATTATTTATCCAGTGGCACCTTAGACTTTTATGTGATTCATGAAACAATCCATCTGAACAGTCTTTGTGAGTTGAAAATTCCAGCTTTTAATTCTTAGACTTTCCTGTAGCTTTCAGAGATAAATATTTGTGTGGCTTATTATGCTGTATTTTGGTTTGCTTCATATTCTAACATTACTGGTAATGAATATATGAAGTACTTTGTGTGTAAGTGGTGTTAGTTAGACATCTGTGGTTAGAAGCAGCCCACATAATCATATTCAATCAATATTAAATGTGTGCTACTGAATAGTTGTCTTTGGGATGTTGATGGTCCCAATTTAATTGAAGCTTCATCCCACTAGTGCTTCCAAAAACCTCAGAGGAAAACAAATCAAAAATCAAATCCCCAAATGAGTAATTCCAAATGGAATAGCAGATCTGTCATAATTGGTCCTCAGTGGCTTCATTTAGGTGGATACACAAGTGTGTGATATCAACAGCAAACAGTCCAAAACCTGGTTCGCTGTCATACATTTAGCAGATGGCAGCCATGGAGAATGGCTTTTGAGATACAAGACTTTTTTTTTTTGTGATAAGAGTTTGTTTATTTTAACTAGGAAGACAGAAAGGGTTGGTTGGAGTTACAGTATTTGCTGTGAGGAAAAGATTTAATTACTAGAAGTTTCTTCAGAAAGCCAATTTCTGATGCAGCTGTGCTGCTGGTGGTTCTGTTCTGTAGGATGGCCAAGAACAGAAAGCATGAAGGCTAACGAGGGGTAGCCACAAGGAAACCCAAACCTTTCCTCTGGAGCTTCTTGGTATTCAAATGGAAACCCTTAAATTGTCTTTTAGTTATTACAAGAACAAAACATTCTCCCTTGAATTTTTCTGCACTGAGCTTGTGTTCAAGGTGAGGGGGAAAATGGTGTAGTTGAACTAAATCTCCTAATTGGGAAGTTGCGTGTTGTTGCAGGGAGTGGTGCATCAAGTGGAAACCAATTCCAGTGACCAATACCCACTGGAGATGTTGTAATGTTATCTCTATTTGTTTATTAGCTCTTAGCATGTATGAGAAGGTACTGCATACAGAAGTTGTGTACCATACCTTATACCGGGGAAGCAGGAGTGCCATACCTGCAAGTGAAGTGAGAATTCTCTCTTTGAGCAGAATGGCAGGCAGGGGACCTTGTCTGTGAGAAAATATTTCTGCTTTAATAGGTTGAGTATCAGAGGAAGAACTTGGGTCATTTTTTTGATGGCTCGATGGGGCTTGAATTGTTTGTGGTTATAGATCAACAGGCCAGTTTTAGTGTATTGTGGTGCTGCTGGGTTGAAGTTTCCTCATGTAGGAGTGATGTAGGTCATGCCTGGCAAGTCCAGGTTGTGTGAATCTTGGTCTCTGTGTGTCCTTTCCTGTCCTTTCCTTAGTTCTTATGTTGCCTTCCATTTGCAGCCAAGAAGGTTCCAAAGATCGCACAGCAATTCTCATCTGTGAGGGAGTTACTAGGGAAGGGGAAGAGGAAAAAGTAAAGGCAACAATGTAGGTTTGTTGAAATTATTAGTAACATCCAAAGCTGTATTTAAAGTGGTGTTGTGTGTGGTTGTAGATATATGTGCATGTATAAATGTATAAAAATTAGTACAACAGTGAAAAAAAAAGGAATGGCAAATTTAGCCAATATTTCAAATCTGGAAGGTGTATGGCTCTTGTTTTCCTCTGAAACTGCCTGCTGTATTGAAACAGAATAATACAACAGTGCAACCTCAGTGATGGCATTTACTTTTAGTTTGGGGTTTTGATTCAGCATATGAAAAGTCAAAAAGTGCTACCTAAAATCAAGAGAGAAAACAAAACACATTAAGCTTTCTGTTGTCATTTGAGACACTGCAAATAGGCATTTTAATTTAGGTGTGTTTAAATTGGTTTTGACAGTGAGAGAAGCTGAAATAGCAGCATCAAGAAGTTTTGAATTATCATCTGTCTCTGTGCTAATCTGCACTGTAGAATTAAATAATTCTAAATGCAGAATTATCTTCTGAGTCTTGCCATTCCCAAACAAATCAGATTGCTAATACTAATGAAGGGTGTAAATGGTATACAAATATAGCAAATAAGTAATTTGCCATTTTTCAGCCCAAGAGAAAGCATGACTGGATAGTGGATTTGCATACAGACTACATGGACGTTAAGTATTTTTCCTTAAATAATTATAATAATTTTTTACACAAATACCTTTAGTTCATCTTGACCGGCAATGACAAGTAATGCAAGTTATTTTTGTTGTTGCCATGAACTCTTTTAAATAATTATGGCTTACTCTCCAAAGTTAAATCTTTTTATATTCTTATCTTCATTCCAGCTTCCTGTGAAAGTGGTGATGAATAAATGCTTCAACAGAGCCACTTGGTGTCTATGGTACATTAGACCAGTATTTAGCAGAATCAGCCAAAAATAGCCTTGGGAAACCTCAAATCTATCAAGATGCTTAGATTTTAGCTAGTGATGTGCCCAAAAGAAAAGCCATGGACTCAGACATCTGTGAACTTAAGTTCAGAATCAGATCTGCTTTTATTTTACAACTTCCTCTTATCTTCGTAAGCAGAACCAAAACCATGGTTTCAAGTCTCTTTTGTCCTGAGGATTGGATGTGTTTGCTTGAAACTAAATCCAGATTTGGTGGTTTAGGCCTGTGCTAGTCATCTCTTTTGTTTTTTTTTTTTTTAAATTTTGTTAAAATGAAACCAAGTATGAGTGTCACCTTAGCAGCTGGCCACATAAGCTGCCGTTTTACCATAGCTAAATTAGGATTCTCAGTTTAAGTGTAAAATTGGTGCTTAGGGAAGAGAAGAACACAGGATGCTGCCCTGAGACAGTTGGCAGGTGGCAGGTTGACATAACATTTTCCTCCAGACCTATGCTGGGCCCCTCAGTCTTGACTTGAAAGCGGGTATTGGAATGATAATATATTATTGCTGTTGAGCAGAGCCTGGTTACAGCGTAGGATGACAGTTGCACACATACAAAGTGCGTGAAGGAATCAGATTAGATACACTAGCAATTTTCTGTTATAAGCAACTATCTAGACAGGGAATTTGTAATTGCAGTTGGTTTTCTGCATAAAATTGTTGTATTCTATTACATTCTTTTCACAGTGACATTAGGGAGTTCTTTCAATTGGACTTCTTTTGAAATTGGTTTAAAAAATGATATTCATTTTAGTTTACAAATAGACGCCGGAGCCAGGCTAGTGGTTTTGTTTTGCATGGTTGTGGGGAATTGTTCAATTCTCCTTTCTGAGTCCTCTTTCTCTAGGTCAGCAGCCAGCAGTGAGGAACATTAAGTAAAAATAAAACTCCTATTTTTAGTTCAGCTACATAATGTCCTATTTATAATACTGAAATTTCAGCTACTACCTGGCCCCTTTCAGTTCAATGAACCATCTATCCTCTGTGAGCTCTCATTGCTCTTTTTTCACAACTGCCCCATTTGATTCTTTTGTTGTTATTTTTGTAGGTTCGGGGATGCTTTTCCAAGAGGGCTCTTAATTTTGCAGAGTGGTGACCACTATCAATTCAAGTGGGGAAGTGAGGGCAAGTAGCCACTAGCAGGGGATATGCAAAATTTAGAGTAATTCAACCTCAAAAATTTAAAACCATGGAGCTCTTGGGAAAAAAAAATAATGAAAAAAAAAGTCTGCAATTGTAATGATGTATCACTTTCTGCAACATCCAGATAAATGTTTGCTACTGGTTTCAATCCCTCCTGACTACTGTAAATAAGATACTTTAACTTCATTTTCCTCAGGATGATACATGACAGTCATTTTCTTTTTTTTCCCTCCTTTTGATTTGTATAAATTTTAACACAGCTCACCACACTAACAATATACCGGGGAGAAGGAGACAAAGAAGGGCGTATACATAAACATCTCATGGCTATCCAATAAGCTGCCTACTGTTTGAAAGTGAAATTGTTAAAAATGTGTTGAAATCCTCAGAGTTTAACTGAAGTTTGGGGTTTTGGCAAATAAAAGATCGTCCTCGGCACAGGACCTTAGGGAAAAGGCATTTGTACAACGGCAATTGTTACCCTGCCCGCAACCTTGGAGATAAGGCAATACTTGTAACAACAGGAACATGGTTGTCCAAAATTCATTTGTCAGCTTAAGGACTTAGACGGAAATGTTGATGTGCTCCTGGGCATGGTTTTGCCACCATCAAAGAGTGCTGCAAAATGGTAATGTCACTCTGGTTAAGCCAAAACTAATGTAGAAAAATTCCCAGTTGGAAGCAGCTTATGAAACCAGATAGACCCTATTATACACCAGGGACCAGGCGCTGAAAATAACTTTTGTAAAACATTTTATTTATTTCCTCCATATGATGTATCTTGCCTGAAAGAAATGAAATGACTTGCAAACCTACTGCTTTTCAGCTGGGTTGAGTCATGCTAGAGACTGATGAGGAGTTGGATGGGGGTGGAGGAGGAGGGAATGTAATTCTGGTAATGTGGAGACCTTGTCATTGTGTGGCAGAGTGTGAGTTTTAAGAGCCGTGATAATGCTTGAGAGAAATTTTTGCAGGATATGTATGATACATGATGCCAGATATACTGTGCTGGGCTGGGCTGTGTTGGAAACCGAATAAATAGCTTGAGCAAGTAGTTAGCTGAGCATGGCCAGTTTGTTATAACGGCAGTAGCAAAGTCTGATTGTTGGAAACAGCAGTTCTTTAAGAAAATGGGAAGCTGCTTTAAAAGAGGCAAAAATAATGTAGAACCACAATTTAAAAAAGACAGGCAACAAACCACGTAACCTGTGCTGCTTCACAAAATTCAGTGGCAGAGGTACAGAACACTTTATGTAATTAGATTCCATGTATAAATAGCTCTGTATTTCATGACATTTCAGGTACCTTCTGAGCAGCAAAAAAGCTATTGTTTCTTTGTGTTCTGTTTCATCTCCTTATTTGAATACAGATCCAAAGAGAATTTCTCCTTCTCAGGGAGCTCTTTTTTCCCTTCTCTACTATGCTTTTTAAAATATCAGAATAAATGATAAAAAGTAAAATTGAGAAAAAATATATAACTTGTGGCTTCTCTGTCTCAAAACTTCCATCTGTAGTTGAGTAAAAGATTCCTCTTGAAGAGAAGGGCAACAGTTGGATGAGGTTGGGTAGGATAAATGTGTAATTCTATTGTTATATTTGGTATTGCAGTATCTGTGTGAGAGAGAAGTGTGGCAGGGTAGAGATCTGCAAAAGAGGAATATTTGAGGATTGTCAGTTCCTGCTTGAGGAGAGACCACATGAGTGAATGAAGTCAACACAAGGGTGAAAATAGAAAATGTGAAAAGCAGTCGGGTGAGAAGGGCCCCTTGGAGAATGTCCAGATTGTGTGAAGGGAGGAGGAGGAAGAGGAGCCCACTGAATGGAGCTCTGAGAAGAAAGACAGGAAGGAAGCCCACTGAGTGTACTACTGTGTACCAAACTGAAGTTCTAGTGAGAGACGGGTAGTCTGTGATGTCAGAGGTATCAGTGGGGGGTTGCAAGAGATGGTAAGGAGAAGATAGTTTTAGGTCTTGAATTTAGAAGGGCCATCAGTGACGTCTGTAAAGTCTGTTTTAGCAGAAGCTGGAAAACACATTTCTGTAGGTCTGAGGTGGAGACTGTTCTATGCTCATAACAGCTTCCTAAGTGAAGAAATTCCCATTTTTAACCCTCTTTACCTTTAACAAGTTATGATCATTTCATGTCTTGTAACAGACATTCATAAAATGACTAATTTTCTTGCACTTTATACAGTCATAAATAATGTGTGTTAGATGTGACCATTCCTGGCAGAGCTCCAAACTCTGTTTCTGCAAAGAAGCTTCTACTTAACAGCAATCGAGAGAATGAAGATACTGCATAGTATTTTTTCAAATATTTGGAGTGTTTACTGCAACATAATACATTTGGTACTCATTGCATTCTCTTAATTTTTTTTTTTTAATAAAAAACTCCCACCTCCTTTCTCATCTCCCTGTCTCCATTCACCTTTCACTTTGAGGAGAATCCTTTCCAAAGCAATCAGCTGGATCTGCCCCAAGTGCAAATATGCTAAATTATGCCATTGTTCTGTTTTTCTTGAAGGTTTTTTCCACCCCCACCCCCCTTGTTTAATGCAAACCCATTTGATACTGTCTTCTTGGCTTTGTGGAACATGGTGCATACATTCAGTATAGCCTTTCAATTATTTGTGTGTATTTAAGTTTCTCTTTTTGGCTTGCATTTCATAAGCTTTGCAAACAGTTCCAAATTGGTGAAGTTTTCAAACCTGGTGCTTTACTTGTTTCTAGAGCCTTAAGTGCCAACTTAGTATAGCTACATCTGCATTTGCTATTAAACATCTTCACTTAGAGACAAGGAGAAAAGTCATACTGACATGGAATTCAGAGACAGCATGATAATTCCCTTCATTTATGTTAGAGAAGAACAGTTCCTGGAGGCAGTGATGACTTCAAATATTTTCTTTGAATTAAATGAAAAACTGTTACTGCTCTAGAGCATAAAATGCAGCAATGAAGTGGGAAAACACTGGTTGCTTTTGCACACATGCATTCTGTCTGCCTGAGGATGAAAGGTCATGACAGATAACAAAAACACTGTGTAAAACCAGTTTGCATCCTTGTGTCTTTGATTCATTCAGGTGCTCGTGCACTGAATGGGATTGAAAATATTTGTCCATAAGCAGAGGGGATATTTACAAACATAGATGATGATAATTTCTTATGGTGGTATAACTTGTTCAAGCTTGTCAGTTTCTTGGACACTAGCAATACATTGGGTTTGTTCCTTGTGAAAAGGGGCCAGTGCCTGTCTGTTGGGCTACATTAATCAATGCTATGAAACTCGGGGTGAAATTCTACCAGGAAGAGAGCTGATCCGTTGTCTCTGGTATATTTGAGAAATATGACTGGAACACTGCTTTGGTTTTTGCTATGAGAGTCTTGATATTTTATTTGTACCCAAAAAGTTAGACAGATACAGGAGAAAGACAAATTTCATTTGGTATTTGAATCTGTATGAGAAAGAGAAGACGATCTTAGGAGCCAGCTGCAAATAAGAGAGTCTTATTCACAGGAAATTGGGAGCACAGTTCAGAGAATATATTTAAGAAAGTCATCAGCATTGAAGCAGCTAGAAAAGAATGTGTAGTGAGAGAATACTATGCTAATAATAAATAGAAATAGAATGCTACTGCAACTACTAGTGACACAGAAAACAGTATGTAACTGCTTTCCAACAAGATGGAGATAATGAAGTGGAGGTGAAGTAGAATTTAAGTTTGAGATAGAAATTGTGATTTCAGAATCCAGAGGTTGTTCATTAAGTGTCTTGGAAACTGAGAGCCTTTGAGATACTGCCTCTTCCTTGAATGGTTTTGTACAAATTAAAATACAAAATTAATTGTAGAGAAAACTATTCTTCATATCCTGTCTTAAAATTGGGAATCTCAAAAATTATTTCCCATCCTAGCCAGAAAATTTCTAAGTTTTACTCAACGAAACTAGTAGGTCAAGAAGCAGAAGCTTGTTTTGCAATTAGATAACTTGGCAGTATTATGTCTAAGATACATTACTATTTTTCCAATCATTTCAATAGTAGATTAACAAACAGGTTAGCAGCCAACTGTAAGATGATGCCAGAACACATTAAATTCACAGATTCAGTTAACAGATAACACAGTCCTAAAATCTTTACTCTGCTGAAATACAGTGTGGCTGAATGAATGAAACTACCAGGGAATAAGTAATAAGTACTGAGGCCTTTATGATCAGGTACAAGTAGTCCTTTGTCTTTGCTATATGCAGAGAATAAATGATGAAAAATATTGCTAGAATTTTATGGTTTCCTACCAACTATGTTTAGAATTTGAAGTACTGCTTTATTGTGTATTCTTCAGGTTTTCAATTCAAAGTCTGGTTTTCCTGAATAGACTTGGGTTCTGGAAATCTGAATGACTGATGTACTTTGCAAGAGCAATTGTGTAGTAGCATTTTGCAAACTAGGTGGTAAAAAACTCATTTTGTGGAAGACAGAACAAGGAATAAATTTACTTTTTAGCAAAGCTTTCTTTCCACCACTGAATATGATGACATCTGTGTAAAAGTAATAGTGCATCAGAACTACATGACGAAAGACATGCATGAACCTCTGAGCACATCTACAGAACCTGGTTTTCTTCAAAAGACTGGGATCCAGATCCCCAGGTCATTCAAATGCCATGAAAGCTTTGATTTTGAATATTGTTTTGGAGCTCCTCTAGAGAAGAAGAAAAACACCGGTGAATGGGCGGGACTTGCAGAGGGTAGACCCCAAAATCTTTCATTCTTTGATTTTTCCCTCAAGAGTAGTTCTGAATCTGGTCTGTTTCTGCAGGCTCTTTTTTTTTTTGCCACTAATTCATGTTTTGCGTATGTATAAGTAGGACTTCTCTGTTCTGGTGTTGGATGTCCCAGTCTTCAAAGGTTCTCACTTTAGTTGAATACGTAGAAAAAAAGCAATAAAATTAGCAGATACATATCTCCTTTACTTCAGCTGTGAAAAACTCCAGTTGCTCCATCAATTTGAGTGACAGCTTTGGACAAGAAATTATCATGTTTATTTTCCTCCAAGTCATCTTCCTCATTGTTAAAGGACGGGTGAGTAGATACTGTTTTTCTGATGGTAATGTTCATGGCAGCATAGAAAATTAACTTTAAGTAGGTGTATTTCTGAAATGTACATTTTTAAGTCCCTGTCAGAGATTGGAATCTGTTGTCTGTTAATGGTTTTAGTTGTTAGTTAACATCTTTTTGTGTTTTATTCTTGGGACCTGTGTCACAGGTGCCTGTGGCTCATCAACAGGTGTTCTGTGCACGTTTTGCATGGTAAAATTTGATACAAAAATGAGGCTTGTACACAGACTCCTATTTGTCATGCTTTTTTTGTTTGAAATGAGAACTGAGCCATGATTCTGGAAGTTGGTGTCCCATTTGAAAATGGTTAAACTGAGTTGTACAATTTATTCTATGCAGAAATAAAATTAAAGCACATAAAGATCCTCTTCACCTACTGCTCCTGTCAAGTTCTTCATTAATGATGGCACATTAAGAAGAGGAGGAACATGCTATTCATTGTTTCTTTGCTGTTAATGTAAAGCAATTACTCTTGGTTGGAATTTGGAAAAAGCAGTGATGTTTCTAGGGAATTACTCATGACTTGATACTTAGTGCTCCTGAAACTGGATAACTTGCATGCATTCTCCTGAATTTTATCCTTTTCTAAACTCTCTCAGTTTTAGTCCTTTCCCCTTTATCTCTATTACTGTATATAAACATAAATAAATACAAATTGAGATATTAAGTAGCTTTTGATGGGAATGCGTGCGATAGGAAACTTCTGTTGCCTGACCCTTTAAAAATTATATTATCACATCATGATGTTGCCACTTTCAAGATTAATGTGATCCGTTTTGTTTATCAAGCAGAATGCAACAATCTTTGGGTTTCCCCTTGCTGCTTTTCCTTCTGACATTTTGCTATAATTCAGGAGAAGGAGGAATGGGAGCCTTATTTAGATGATCACGACAACTTCCTACGAAGGAGAGTTTTTGCTTTCCCCTCAAAGTCGTGCACATCTTGCAGGCTTATTAACCTTTAGGATAGACACAGCTTCTCTCGGGCAGTGGTGTGTAAGGTGCATAACAATAGAGGCCAACCCTTTGAACCTTTCTGCTCTTCCTAGGTACAGAACTTGAATAAGCAAGCGTTAGGTCTGTCCTGTCTTGGCTGTTTGTCTTAGTGCTGTCCTCTTTCCCAGTGTATCTGTAATACTGATTCCAGCAGCTATCGAGGCATGTTGAAATGATGAGTGTAAACTGCTGTAACTGCTGAGGGAACCACGTGTGTGGCTCTGTTTTGCCTCCATGATGGTCCCTCCCCTCACACCTTTGTGCTTCCAGACTCATGGGGTACCAAACCGGGTAAGCTGTTTTCCTACCCACAGTTTGTGCAGTTGTGCATCATGCCTAATTTTTTCCCTGCTTCTCCCTGAGCTGGCAGTGATTCCAGAAGCAACGAAGCAGTTCATTGACAAT
Organism: Scolopax mira; assembly: GCA_004320125.1. Lineage (NCBI taxonomy): Eukaryota > Metazoa > Chordata > Aves > Charadriiformes > Scolopacidae > Scolopax > Scolopax mira. The sequence goes on along the minus strand of BJBW01012290.1, from coordinate 85,091 downwards.
CATCCAGGAAGAATTCCTTTGTTTTCTTTATTAAACTGTGAATTTATAAGACAGAGGCTGGAATGGGTTTAGTTCTAGTAAGTTAGAACAGCCTAGGGGGCTTTCTGTGCTATACCAGCAATCTCCAGTGTAGCAGTGGTAACATCACTACTGCAGTGTAAATCGCTGGGTAGCTCAGCGTACCTTTTATTTAGCTGAATATAAATAAACAGCAGGATACTTGAAAGAAATAACACTCCAGAGAAAACACAATCCTAGTGCAATTAGAGCATTTCTATTTAGATAATTGCTCACTGAAATTATAAGCTTGGATCTAATCCTCAAAGGATACAGAAAATTGGCAGTTCCAGGATGATCTGCTTCTTTCCCCCCATAATACATGAATATCTTTGTTTCTCGAACCCTAAATGCTAATTTTTTTTTCTTTTCTTTTTTTCCTCCTATAGTGAGAGTGATACTGAAAATGACAAAATAGCAAAGGATGCCCTGGAGATAATCTAATTTTTGAAGGAATTTGTGTAGAGAAGTGATAACAAGCATGATAATTTACTGCTACTTGAAAGAAAAACATGACCTCATGCAGTTACAGAGGGGCTTGCCCTAATTATGGGTGCAGACAGGGTGGTCACTAGAGTATTGGTGAGACAGGCAGTAATCTCCACAAACAAGTATTTACTTCAATGAGACTCTCTTTTATAGGACTGCTTTTTGTAAATTTTTTTTTTCCCATTTCTGGACTGTAGCTTGGTGCTTAGGCTAGGAGGGAGAAAAGAGGGTTCTGTTTCTGCTATCCTGTTGACTTTGCATGTGAATTTAGGTCCACTAACTCAATTTCTTTGCATCTTTTCCCTGTCTATAAAGTGGGGATTACCAGCCATGGGTTTGAGTTACTTCACATGCTTCAATTTGGTTTCTTTCTTCATGTCTTTGTCAATTTTTTAAAAAATCTTTTTCTGTTAAAATAAAACCCTTAAAAGTCAGAAAATGGGGAGTACAAAGAGACTTCCCTTACGTAGCAGAGCAATATGAAAATGTAGTGTTTTTCCCATAAAGAAACTGCTTTTAAATTCTAATAAGTAAAACAAATTTTCCCTATAATCCATGTCACTGCTTCATTCAGTTGTGTTTTCTTAAATGTCTCCTTAATTCTCTGTTTGCAATGCATTTTATGAGACATATTTGCACTTGCAGTTTATAGAAACGTTTGCTGCCTTGAACACCTGCCAAAAAGTAAATTTTTAAAGGATGAAACTAAAATAAAGATCTTTGAATTTGTTGAGTTCACAAGATTAAAATCAGAAGTTTTAAAAACATAACATTTCAACACATCAATTACTGAAAAATGATTGAATTCATTTTTGATAAAGCAGTAAAGATGTATTGGTATCACAAACTAGTTCTGTATTTATATGAGAAGATTCCAGATCAGAAAAGTCAAATGTTGCTCTGTGTACGATTTAGAAATACTTACTGGCTGGAGGAGTTAAATATGCCTCGAAATTTCAATTTTTTCTGTGTGCAATTGTTTTTTGCATATTCCAGAGCCCACATTTTTTTCACAAATACATGAAAAAATGGGTGTGTATCCATATGCAATTTCTGTACATTAGGCCTCTTCCCCAGCTCCTTAACATTTGAGGGAAGGGAAAAACTGTGGGTGTGAAAGTACGGGGGCAATCTGAGAAGCTGCTCTTTAAATGGTATAGGATTGTGTCATTCCGTCTCATAAATTACATCCTCAAACCGTTTTTTACTTCTTAATCCTACTTTTGAATAATGAATATTCATCTAATCTGTTCTTGGTTCTCCATGTAATTTCCAGCACTGAAGAACATCTTTCCACAGCCACAGAAAGGCACTCTGAATTTCAACTTCTGAGGACCGCTGTGACTTAGATTCACAAGGGTTTGCTCTGCTGTGTTCTGAACAAGCCTGGAAGGTCTGGATGCAGGAGGAAGAGATTAAACTGTTTATTTTCCTTTCCAGCCTAGAGTGTCATGGCATGTATCAGTTCAGGTCCCCAGCACAAAGTTAAACTGATAGAGACTAAGCCTTTGCCTCAAAGGACCGTTTTTATTGATTTGGAATTTTTAAAGTACAGCAAAAGTCTGCTTAGTATCCTCTCCATTCATGGTCTGTTTGACGCTCCCAAATGGGTGCAGAGTAAAAGCCACAACAATTGAGTATTCTTCTGAGCTGAGGAAATACTTGTTGACAAATTTCCTTGATTATCATTTTGAATCATGTTGTTAGATCAGGGCACAGCGGACTTAATGGCTGATGAAGTCATCCACATTTTCCTTTGTTGCTTGTGGTCTGTTGAATGTCCTCTTGTATTACTGCAGGACACAAGTTTATGAAGTTGATGTGTTGTTATCAAAGCCTTTTAGTGTGGCCTTTATACACCTCTTTTTTTTCCTTCTCTTTAGCAGTCAGCCATCTGTAAGAGCTGTTTATTGTATCCAAATGATTGTGATAGCATTCAGTGAGGGTATAAACAATAGCAGGGCTGGTTTCATTAGCAAAGGGCACACAGAATCGATGTCTCGGTCCGATTCCTTCATTCTTAAACTTGTATCAGTATAATTCATGTTTAAGTGGTTAACCTCTGATTTACTTGAGCTCAAGTGAAAACAGATACAGGTCCATGGACTGACAGTATTCATGTTGATGGGAAACCATTTATATTGATGCCAAATTGTTGGAGTTTTTTATTACAGTGGCAGTGAATAAAAGTCAGAGTAAATCATAAATTTCTCTACCTGTAATATGTGAGAAACTGAGACATCTTACAGTAGCAGCCCTAAATTAATTCCCAACAGTCATTTATCTTCGTTGTTTTCTACAGAGATTGTCTGAACATTTTTAATACACATAGCTTTATATGGGCACTGATTATAAAGTATTGTTACTTTTCTTTGTGTTATAACACTCTTCACTGATTATATATTTGTCCCGGAGAGGCAAACAGTAGAAGGACTCCCATGGCAAATTTTTATGCCTGTAGCTTCTCAAAAATATTAAAAAAATTAAAAATCTCATGAATCAACTGTAGATTTCCACATTTCTACAGGGAGTATATCACAGATGAAGCGGGCTTTCTCAGGGGGGATTATACCTCATTACTTGGGAAAGTTAATTGGTAGTGCAAACCCCACAGAAGCATCCCCTTCATCTGCAGACAGAAGATACCTGAGCTGTCCACAATAACTTCATTTTCTAGTCTTAAAAAGGAAAAAGGAAAGATAATTGTGCACTTAAATATTATGAATTTAACAAGGTTGAGCCTATATGCTGCTGAAGTACATGATTCCACTTGGTGCTTTACGAAATGCTGGCAGGAATAACATTTTCTGTCTCACCTCACTCTGTATTACCCTTCTGCTCTGCAGCTTTTGGATTGAATGCTCCTTGGGAGGGGCTCGCTGTGCTCGGCCTCGAGGAGCACGTGCACGGAGTGTTGTATGTGGATGTTCAGGGAGGGAATTTGCTACCAAAACCAGGTGCAAACTTCTCTGTGTCATCAGATTTCTGTGAATTCACGTGGAAGTGAGTGGGACTGGAAGGGCTGTGTGGAATGTGTAAAAGATGGGAGTCAGAGGGGCTTTAATGCACCAGCATCTTCTGTTATACTATATAAAAAGCTGCCTGATACTTATAACAATGTACCTGATTTTCCCTTTGCATAGACTTTTCTGAAACACAGCTTTCTTTTTCTTTGAATCTCCTTTAATACGTATGTTGGTGGTGGTACTGGAGCAAACAGAGGCCTTGTATTTCTGAACGTCCGTGGGGAAGTTCCCCAGCTCTGTTCAGCATCCGAGCTGAAGGGATATTAGAACTGGTGCTGACAATATCATGTCATCAGCAGCCCTTTGGAACAGGGCTTGTGCTCATCACAATGTTGAGAGTTTCTTGCAGTACTGCATTCTAGAAGGCATAAAATTACCAGTGCAGGAAAGAGGTTGAATTCTATCTGAAAATAAAAGCAAGATTGTATTAAAATAAGACAATATTTGAAATGCCAGCAGAGACTTCTCAACATTCACTGCTGTAGCTGTTGTTGCCTCTTAGAGACAACTGGATATTACATGCCTGGAAATTCTGCACCGATCCTCAAGGTTTTATGATTTTTCTTACTGCTGGTTGTTAGCACATATCCCTACCTAAAACTGTTCTGAAAATACCCTTTCTCATTATGTCTCATCCAATGAGAAGAATAACTGCTGATTCAGGTACCTCAGGCTGGTTTTGGAACACAGGGACTGCTTTTGTGACCAGGTGGTGCCATGAAAAAGCAGGGAATGGCACTGAGTCATGGCACCAGCAGCATTTGCTCAGGCTGCAGTTAAAGGTCTTCATTAATTTGTTGTCCAGCAGTTTGTACCTGTGCAAAGTACAGGTAGAATGTCACTGAATGAAAAAGGTTGCTTTTGCAGGAATAGATTTATTAAGGTGGGATGAAGAACCAAGTGGGCTGCTTCTTGCTTCTGCCTCTATTGGCATTGCCTGCTGTGCTGTCCCGCATCCTGCTCACATAAGCAAGAGCAGTGTCTGATTCCTTCATCCACATTACAGCTGTTTCTGCTCTTATATCACCTCCTGTACTTCAAAGGTTCTTGGGCCATAAAATGAAGCCTTCTCCCCCCAGAAACTTGCCTCTGCCAGAGTTTCCGTGTTGCAACAGAAGCTGTGAGCACTCCCTTAGCAATTCTGCCTAATGGTGTTAATCCGCCTTTGCTGGAGGGCACTGACCTGGTGGATAATGATGAGAAGGCAGAGGTGGTTGCAGACCTCAGCTGAATCTGGCAAATACCTCTGTCTGTGATTTCCAGTAGGTTGTGGACAGGTGACCATCTTCCAGCCCTGACAGGGGAGCTGCTCTGCAACCTACTTCTGTCAAAAAAGAGAACTCGTCTACAGCTGTTTCTTGTAACCCATCAGATTTGGCTGAATCATTTGAGGCAGTGCTCACACAGCAGGTCTGAGGACACGGTGGCAATGGCAGTGTCTTGGGGAGTGCAAGTTCCTCTTACGGACATAGGTGTTTCCAAGGTTTGTGATGTGTAAGTGGATGTAGCCTGAATTGGTTCACACCACCAAAAAACGTAGTCCGTAAGCACGGAAAAGCAGCTCAAAATGAGGATACAGGTGCTCTCAGTAACTTTTCTCCATTGTACCAGTTAGCCAAGGCTCTTTCTTCTGTGCTGTTCTTTGTGGTTGCCTGTTCTTTGCAACAGTGGAAGAGAATTTAAGAGTTTTGGTGTTAAAATATAAGTTCAGGAGCAACCAGGATGTGAAGAGAGATAATGTTATGTCCCAGCAATAATAAGGGACCTGGAAAACCTGAAGAAATTACTTGCCACCTTATCATCGTGCATCTTCCTTCCCCTACGCTTGCTCTGCCTCTCCCAGCCATGGTCTAAAGGTTCCTGCACAGAGTTATCTATTGGTGAATGGAAGAAACCACCTGGGGGAGAAAAGAGAAAGGCAAAATTCTACAGTGTGGTCTCAGTTATGAGGCTTCAATGTTTTGTTTGCCCCAGGACTGAAACAGCTTGTGGTCTGAGTGCTGAGGTTGAGCTGGAGTTACGTGCTTTGTGGGGGGACACAGATCAATAAGTGCATGTTGGTAACAAAGGAAGATCTGACCCTTGGCTGTCACTTCCATCTGGCAGCTGGAGGCCAGAGAGGGATTTCTGGCAGTGAGGGAAGGGACCGATTCCTTCTGTAGAACCACAGCACGACTCTGGCTGCTGACAGGGACCAGCAACCAAGAATGGCTGATGCTGTTTTGAACCGCTGAACTGGTATCATTTCACAGCCCAGCTAAGTCATGTTGTCTGTCTTGTTTCCCTTCTTGCTTTTGTGCATTGCTTGTGAGCACTGGACTTGCTCTCGTGTAAACACCAGGGGCTTTGAAGAAGTCAGGAGTAGAGGAGGAAATGCGCGCATGCACACGTAAGCACATACACACACAGGAGGAAATTGGGAGGAGTCAGCAAAGCAAGAGGAGTCAGCAGCAGAAAGTGACAGAAGTGGGGGAAGTCTTGAGGAAATCTTATTAGGGATCCTCCTTTCATCAAATAAATGATTTAGTGATGGACTGCAAAGAAGCAGAAAAGGAGGAGATTCTAGGCAGCACATTTTTTCTTGACCAAGCAAGCAATGCTTGGATGAAGTAGACCTTTATTGTTTTGAAAATAAAAGTAATGCTGAAAGCCATATTTGGTTTAGTACTTTTCATTGCCACATAAAAAAGTTGTCTTCTGCCCTGAAGAGCTTACAATAAAGTAGACAAAGCAGTAGAATAAGGAAGCATTTCAAACAACGAACATTTGTTATGATTCTTCAAATGGATGGAATAGGATCAATAATTTGTGAGACCATCTATAATAGGGATTTTTAGGGGGAGTGAATGTTGTTTAAAGCGATTACTTCCATCAAGGTCACAGAGTCTGGTGTTCCAGGGCACTATATTTGTGCAGTCCCTAGACTGCCAGGGATACATGCTGGATCTAGTCTTTGTTGATTGTCACTTAGCTCAAGTAGAGTAACCCCCAGGCATCTGTTCTCCTCTTGTCCTCTGGATGTTATTGATCCTGCTGTGGTACTACGTGTACATGTTCTTTCAAGGTATTGTTTGAATGGCTGAAAAACATATTTCTGGCTTAATAGTAATATTTTGGCACAGCATTTTATTAGCTAGCCAACTTTCAAAGAGTGGGAATGAAATAATATTTCTGGAATGGTATCCTAGGAGTTAGGACACTGAGTTAAGCCACTCTGGGTATCTGGTTCCAAATGAAAAGGTTAATGTTCGTGCTGGAATGAGAAGAGCTTGAACATCAGGTATGGAGGGAGAGAAAGGACTGTCTTGCAATGCACATAGGCCACTTACAGACCCTATACAAATATTTGCTGGTGTGAATCACCACAGCTATATGGGGGGCCAACAAGGATGGGCTGTGTGGAGGACTCACCTCCACGTACCATCTCAGTGTGGAAGTGCTCAACCATCCTTTCTTGGTTCACATCAGTATGACTCATGTCCCACCTGTGCTTTTGCCATTGTGGACTGTTACAGAAAAATTGCTAAGGTTCTGTAAGAGAATATAATCTTGGAGTGTTCTGTGCAGAGCAGTTTTAGTGAGTAGATTAAATTTGTCATTGCAAGCTTTGCTCAGAATGCATTAAAACTTGTTAGTTTTGTGCAAAAAGACCAGCGCTGCTTGGTGAGATTGTTATCTGAGCAGTGAGCAGGAGGAAATTGAAGAGCTTTGAAAGTTTTGGTCTGAGCTTGTTGCCATTGTGTTGCAGAAACACAATTGCCATAGCTAAGGTGTAATTAGCTTTTAGGTTAAAATTATAGTGCTTTTGAATTACCTTCCCCAAAACACACAGCAGTTCTATCCTTTTTTCTTGTTGTTGTGTTTCCACAAATTAGACACTGCACATTAAAAAATGTTCTTACATACACAAACACACATATACATTCTTACACTGTTTCTTCTTTTCTTTTCTTTTTTTTTTTTTTTTTACCCAAGCAAACACTGCAACACAGACATAAAATTAAATGCAGGACAAATGTTGTAGTTATCATACGCATAAGCAATAAGTATAATTTTTGAACATGACAGTATTATCTGTTGTACTCCAAAGCAGAGAAACTACATCTTTTCTACACTGACAGATGCAATAGTAAAAGTTAAAACATCATTTCTCAGGTTCTGTAAACCAAACTGACTGATGTGCTGTCTGCTGAAATACACATTACCTCAAAATTGATGCTACTGTTATTTTTTATATGTCTAAACTTTTAGCAATTTGTCTTCCTCAAAGTCAGACAAAAAAGATGGAGGAAAGAGATTCCTAGCATCTGCCCATCATGAAGGATTCTTTTTATTCATTATTTCAAGTCTTTCTTGATCAAACCCACCATTCAACCAGAAACTGAGTGAAGTTACTGCTTGCCTCCACTCTGGAGTGGCAGTTGTTGGACACCTGCCTGGCTATCCCCATCAGCCCTGGGACACTTTCCTACATAGCAAACCTATTCCATTTTTAAAGATTGGGAGCAATGTCCTTAAACAGCAATAAATGAAGCATGTTCTTTTGTATGGCTTGGCCTGTGGGTGTATAGCATGGACTTCTTAAACTTTGAATTCTTGATCCTATTAGAAAGCAAACCATGAGCCAACCTGTTATGAAAATTCTTATTATAGAAACTGTCATTGCAAGAGTTCAGTACACACAACATAAAACATGCTTAAGGCAGGTAAAAAAATTGTCAGAAAGATTTTCTGAGGTCTTCATCATCCTTTTTGTTGTCATTGTTTGGCTCTTGATTTTCTTTCTTTCTTTTTTCAGAAAATACTGTAAAATGTTAGCAGCACTGAGCTTGAACAAATGATTATCTAGTACAGCAGACACTGATTAGTATTAAAAACTAACTGATAGTATTAAAAATTATGGAAGTATCTTTTAATAAAGCAGAGCCTTTTGTGCAGATCATAACAGCTGAAGTTGGTTATTTAGCCTTTCAGAGAGCTGGTTTATATTTTATGATGGGAGATTAGAAGCGTTATTGAAATGTGATTGATAGAAATCAGCTGCATGTTCTGAAATTAGCAGCGCTATTTCATCTGACTGCTTTGTTTTTCTTAGGGTTCAATACCTTCTGCAGTGTAGTGCACACTGGAGAACCTTCAAAATGAAAACATCCTAGATTTGGTATTTGTATCATGACCAAGGGAAAAAATATTTCAGTGCAAGTATATAATTAGCAAGATTCTCCATGGATGTAAATTATTGCAGCTCCATTGATTTTAGTAGGTCATAGTATATAATGTACAACTTGGGGATCTTGTTCTGAATAATATTTCTTACATTATTTTATGCCGTGATTATTTATGTCTATCTTTCTCACAGCCATGATAAACTAAGCAACTTGCAAGTATCTACATCAAAAAAGACTTTTCAACTAGAAAAATGTTATTTGAGCAGATTGTAAGAGGAGAAATAGCCAATCCAAGTAGTGCATTTGAGCTTCATGCTTTGTTCATGCCGTGGAAATGACAAAAGTCTTAGCTGGATTCATGTATTGGTTTTAAAACTGAGAAACCTAGTTTGAGAAATTGATGTGATTTTGGCTTCCTGCTGTGTTCCCTCACACCTGTAAGAGGATATTGAGTGTCAATGTGTCTGGATAGATTAGTGTCGGTTCTGGCAGATGATACAGACTGGTAAAAATCTAGTATTGTTTCTTATAGATCAGTAAGAAACAAGAAATGGGGTTAGCAATTTTTTTTTTATATGATGTGCTTTGGCTTTTGCTGTATAAAAATGTTATGACAAAGTGCTGGAGTTACTCTCAAATACACTCTCTTCTGTAATGCCATTCTCAGCTACCCCACCTCTCAAATTCTGAAGTAAAAAGTAAAGAATGAAATAACTGCAATATGTAAACTGAGCTGCATGTGTGATCTTGTAACTGCTACAAACAGCTCAGATTCTTCAGTATATTAGTTTGAATGTTGGTACCTCCTTGTAGATCTAATGAGATGCAACTGCCTCTAACAAGAAGCTTTGGCTTCACTCTAAGTACTGCTGAAAAGGCCAGATGGCAATACAGGAAGCTTTTGGGCATGTCAGAAGGAGAAAGTAAAAATCTTATATTACATGAGGACTAAGGAGGCCAATAAAAAAGTTGGGTTTTAATGTACATAAGCAATGCACATGGGTTTTTCCATTCTACATTGTGCTGCTGCCTCCTCCTTTCAGCAGTAGTGAAAACTGTTCTTGCAGATGCTGGTAATGCCCATGTACAAGGACTGTAGAAGGAAGCAGGGGCTTTCAGTAATAAATAGATGCTCATCTGGTAGTGTGTGTGTTTTCTAAAGTGCTTACAGTCAGAGTTCAAAAAGAGTGAGTTATTTTTGGAGTTTTCAGTGTTGCTTCACGGTTAATCTCTTCTCTGTATCAGCAGAAATTCATCTGTAGTTTTTACCCCACATATAGCGAAGGGAGAGGAATAGTAAAATAGGCTCTGTTAAGAAAAATGGTGTCCTTGAGGAAGTTCTGCGATGTAAAATACTCTGCAGCCTGCTTTGCCATGCTCAGAAGATAAGTGAATTTCAGTATGCATGTGTCTCCATCAATAAGCTGAAACTTTGATTGCTGGTTTCCAGTTTATTGTAGGTTTTTATGTCAGCTGAGTTTAATATTGTACACGGTATCCCTTCCATAAATGTTTTATGCAAATTGCTGAAAGCACATTGTCAGATTTGCTGGAAAGGTGGCAATTTCAACAGGGAAATTTGTGAGTGAAGTCCCTGTACATTAAAATGGTCAGCAGCTTGTTATTTTGTTCTTTTCTGATTTATCAAGTGCCTTGTGCACAACATTCATACTCAACCATGCAGACAAGAAGACTGATTCTTTCAGAGGCTTTCTTGTATAATGTGTTTGTCCTGTAATTATCAGGGTTTTCCAAAACAGTCTGAGATATCTGTGAGTACTGTCCCCATTTTACAGGTAATAAGCTGAAGCAATGGAAAGTGAATGACAATTTGTACTAATGCTGGTTGCCTAAATGGAGACACCTAGGACCTAAGTTACTGTTCTTCAACCACCATGAGGTACATACACTACCTGAGCAGGGAACAGCTTCCATTGCAGCTGCTCACACCCAAGGATCTCCAGTCAGAAGCTCTGAAATTGTAGAATGAGCTTGATTCATGAGATTTTCCAGCTATGGGAAAGTAAAGTAGAGATAGGGATGAAATCCCAATCCACTCTGCAATATCGCGACACTGTCTTCTTCTTACTTGCTTTTCTCTTCCCACCGCTGCCATTGTGTTCACGGGTTGTGAATTTACCAATAACACGGGAGGTTTTTCTCTAATGCTGGACATTAGATGCTCAGCATGTGTCCATCCTGAGCAATAGCGGGGAGAAGAATAATACGGAGTTACACAATGGCTGTATGATACCACGCAATGTATGGGATGTTTCCCCAAATACCAGTTCTGCTGGCACTTTGCACAGCACCTCCTGAGCTCTTTCCCTTCCCCTGCAAAATCTTATCCTGCCTCATCCCTGGAGGTGTTCAAGTCCAGGCTGGATGGGGCTTTAGGCAACCTGGTCTAGTGGGAGATGTCCCTGCCCAGGGCAGGGGGGTTGGAAGTCAATGATCTATAAGGTCCCTTCCAGCTCTCACCATTCTATGATTCTATCCTGCCAAATGTGTCTTAGGTCTCTTTACTATTTATCTGCTGTTCTCCTCCATCTAGACAGGTTACTTGGCATGAATGTTTAAAGTCTGGCAAAGACATTATCAAACTCAAAGCAGAGCTGCTGTGCTGGGCTTTACCTTGGTGGGGCTGCCAGGCCAGGAAGATCACTGCAGCCCAGCTAAAGCTTACTGAGCTCCTGCCCTGCAATACCCAAGCATGGGTTTGTGAGAGAGGCTTTGTTAGGCTTTGTGTGTAATGGTTTGTTGACTTCAACTATAAAGCAAATAGTCAGGCTGAGTATCGTTCCTAAATGGAATCAAAGTAAACTTGTGTAACCTCTTACCACTTTTTGTGATAAAACCTCTTTAATAAGCAGGCTGTTCTGTGAGCTCATACCTCGTCCTAGCAGCTGGGCCTGGAACAAGAACGTTTACTTGCTTAAACAAAGGTGCTTTTGGCTTAGAGTATAGAAGACAAGTTTGATTTTTGTTTCAGGATGTGAAAAATCCAGTCTTAACTGCCAAGTCTGTGTGGTTGTATGTTTTTGTATATAGTCTCATACAAAAACTATGCTACCATGTTGACTCTGCATATGTGTTTTAAATAAGACAGTTCAGTCTAAGGTTTGATACTTATATCCCTCTACTTTCTTCAGTGCATTAGAATAACCAGGCATCCTGTCATTTTATTATTTAACAGCATGTTCCTTACCCTTTCAGAGGTTTTACAGTAGGTTGTGACTGTAGAAAAAAATACAGTATATCTGTGGCTACTCTCTAGCATTGGTGGAAGAGCCATATTGAAGCCTTACTCACTGACACAGTGGAGAGAAGTTTTCTATATAAATGTCCTTTGGCAATTATTGCTGACAAATGTAACGATAGAAAATAATGATATTTTAATGGAAGTTAATATTTCAAATGTATTGAATATATTGTGGCACTAGTGACTTTCTGCAGTTGTCCACAGAGCATCCCAAAGGCATATTTAAGGTGCATTAAGCAAGAACTATTTAGTGCTTATTTTAAAACACTTATGAAAGGTAGAGCACAATAGAAGAGAACCTCACCCATGATCTGTGGTTTTGTTTGCAGTGTATTCACCAACAGTCTGTAATTTGTGTTTCTCTTTTCTGGAACAAATTGCTTTTACTTGAGCACTTGCAAAATGTGCAAGTACATTTGAGCACGTGTAGTCCTTGTGTTTTAATTTGTGCCTATTTCTGCTTGTGTGCATGAGCTGGGAGCTAAGAACTAAAACTCAGAGATTTGTGTGCCCAGTTTTGAAGACATTTATGCAGTTTCGATGGTATGAACACCTGTACCTTTCAAAGGGGGAGGGATGATTTGAAGTTCTTGAAATATGTTATTGGAAAGGTCGAAATGTGGAAGGCTGTTAATAGCTTTACGTTTCTTCCCCCCCCTGTGAATTATGTATGTTGTAATAAAAAACCAAGTGTATGTTGGGATGAATGAGTAATTGAATGAACTGTCATATCTCTCTCCCACTCACCAGCTTGTGGAATCCACAGTTAGAGACCGTTAGCAGAGATGTCAGCTGCAGGGTAGTAGATGGGAAGTTCACAGCTAATCTAGCACGCTCACGGTTAAAAATGTTTGCTTATTGCTTCAAAGGCATCACTGTGAACTCTCACAGGATTCCAGAAGACCTCATAAAAAGTTACTGTTCGTGAATATGCAAACACAAAAGGGAAAAGGTTCAGTAAATAAAATGGCACTTCAGTCTTGCAAGTAATTCTCGAGATACTCGGTGTTTGGTTTATGCAGTTGATATTTTCAGGTATATTCTTCTCAAGTGAAACTTCTTTCACAAGTCATACAAAAAAACCTGAAACTCTTCAGTTCAAGTGTTAAAATAGCTTGACGCAGCAAGGAAGTAAAGTTTTGAGGTTTAGAATGACAGTTAGGATGGAGTAAGTAATTTCTTCTAAAAGTAACCTTCCCTGAGTGTGATGTATTTTAAAGTGTGTTTGGTAATGAATGCTATAGTTAAATTTAGACTTGCACAGTAAGCCTGTTTCATGCACTCATTTCTTTTCTTATTTTTTTTCTCAGAAGATGAATTTGTATGATTTTAGATTTTGAGAAGGACTGAAAAATCTTTCTTTTCCTCTCTTCTGTCCAAGCTTCTTATCTACATTCAGACCATATAATAATTTCTGAGTGTTTTTGATACTCATCAGGGTCACAAGCCAAACCACATTACTGCTCTCTTTGGACATTTTGTTCCCCCAAACTTCACCCCCTTTCACTCTTGTGGCCTCCTTCCTTGTCCCTGCTTTTGTTGCTCTTTCCTCTGGGAGGCCTCTCTGTCTTGGATACATTTCCTTTAAACTGGGAACTGTTTTTACCCTTTCACAAAAGAAAAACTGTAGAGAGCTTAGAAATTTCTTAGCTATGTAAAAATGCAAGCCAAGGTCTAGAACGCCTTCAGTGATGTCACGATTGTCATTTGAATCTCTGAAGTTTCCTGACAAGGACAGGGAAATGGGGAAATTTTTTCCCTCTCCGTATTTTTAGAGGCACCTCCAGTATTGTTGAGAAATACTAAAGAGCAAAAAGAAACTTATTCATTAGCATTCAACCTGAAAAATTATATCATATTTTAAATTTATAATACCTGAAAGTAGAGATTTCAGTCATTTAGTGTTCATAGAATCACCATTAATAAGAAGAAAATATGTTGCTTTTGTATATCTCAAATGAGCACATAGTTCATATGTTTAAGGGTGATGTTATCGATGTACATGTGTATATCCCTTGAAAAAAAGAAAAAGAAATTTAGCCGTTCACATTAACAATATTTCATGAACAGAATTTTGATTAATTTAATACTAATATTTTCTAATTTCCTGCTCTTCTGGGAATCACTTTTAAACAGGATATTGATTCTGTTTACAAAAAAACCCCCAAACTGTTTATTAATATAAAATTGGAGTTGTGCCCAGATGGAAATATATACTCCCTTGCAGCTATCTGCCTTATATTGGAGATAAATGCTGAGGTTCACCCACCATCCACAAATAGTTTCTGACTTTACTGTAAAGGACTTCTGAGACTTCTTTTTAATTTTTGTAGATTAGTAGATTTCCTGTAGGGATTACATGACTCATATGACTCTGCTGAGGGGCTGGTCCAGTGCAAGTTAAAGTGTCTAGGTTCTCAGTAGGAGATCCAAGATTCTAACCCTGATCTGTGGAAATTAGCCTATATTTTATCACTGGTCTTAGTCCTTATAGAGTTATGCCCTTTCCAAAGACCAGGGTTTTTTGACACCATTCATGGAATATGTATTATTTATTTACAAATATACTTGTTCAGTGACTTCTTTCTTAGTCACTTTATTTTGCATTTACATAACTGTGGAGCTGGAAATTTTGAGTTTATCTTGTGGATGAGTGGTTAGTCTGTGTGTTGTTTATTTTTCAGAGGAAACAGTGTCTCACAAAAAGACACAACACAAGTGTAGAGTGGTGTGCACATACAGAGTAAAAATATGTCTCAATTCTCCTCTGGTATCTGAGCTTTTAAAAAAAGCTTGTGTTTTTATTGTCTCTCTTTTGACTCAGTCAGTTGAGCCCAGTTTTGGAGATCAGTGTGGTAATTTGGAGGGAAGGGGAAACCGATGGTGGAGTGACATTCTTCATTGATACTATCTGATTTAGGAGATTTCAGTGAAAAGTACCTATCATAGAGTCGTAGAATGGTTAGAGTTGGAAGGGAATTTGAAGATTATCTATTTCCAACCCCCTGCCATGGGCAGGGACACCTCCCACCAGACCAGGTTGCTCAAAGCCCCATCCAGCCTGGACTTGAACACCTCCAGGGATGGGGCAGCCACAGCTTCTCTGGGCAACCTGTTCCAGGGTCTCACCACCCTCACTGTAAAGAATTTCTTCATAATATCTAATCTAAATCTATCCTCTTTCAGTTTAAAAGCATTACCCCTCATCTTATCACTGCATTCCCTGATAAAGAGTCCCTCCCCAATATATCTTTGCAGATTGAGACCAAAAGCCACACTTATGTGACCATAAGTCACACTGCAGATTTTGCTGGAGCAGAGAATTGAACCTGAATTTTTACAGCTAAACCTACCACCTTAACCTCCTTACTTGTTTTCTCTCTATAAGCTGGCTGATTTGTTTGAATTCATTGGAACTTCATGGGAAGTACAAACTGATTCATATGAATGATTTGAATGTACTGATTCATTTAGAAATGCACATACGACCATGAGAAAAGTAAATAAATTGCAACAAACTTACATTGCAAAGAAGGGAGAGCAAATTCTGTGCATGATGTGTCTGAGTTCAGCTGTCTTGGCTGGAGTTTAATTTGTGGCAAAAATAAATTTCTCATAAATATGATTAAACAATGCAATAGAGCATCTGATATTTTTCTGGTAAATGAGTGGTCATGTAGAAAAACCTCTCAGTCTTCCACCCTCACAAATCATTTAAATTACATCATTCCTTGGGGGTTTAAAATTAATTCCAGGATTTTTAAAAGAGGCTGTTGACTAGAGATGAGTAGGCAACCGTTTTCTTGAGATAAAATAGACCCTTTGGCTTGCAGTCCCTAATTCATTTGTCTTGCTATCAGGCACAGT
This sequence comes from Scolopax mira, assembly GCA_004320125.1. Classification (NCBI taxonomy): domain Eukaryota; kingdom Metazoa; phylum Chordata; class Aves; order Charadriiformes; family Scolopacidae; genus Scolopax; species Scolopax mira. Next base: position 69,222 of record BJBW01012290.1, on the reverse strand, counting down.
GGAAGTATCTTTATAATTTTTGAATCAAATGTTCATAACAATGAACTTGAAAATCAATCGTGATAACCACTAACTGCTCATTTGCTTGTTAATGTCATTGTGTACTCTGAGAACACTCAGTTCTCAGTATCCTTACATTTCTGGTGTTATTTTAACAATTGTTGTTTACAGACTTTGAAATGCTACGTAAACAATCAGTGCATTACTCCATCCCTCATATTTAGGCAAGTTCCTTTTTCCCTTGAAATCACTAAAAGCTCTCTTAGCTTATACCTTTCACTGTGCAGGCTGACAACAAATTTATAGATGCATTGACTAATTCCAAGTCTCAATTTTGAGAGAAACATTTTATTTCTCTTAATTACCTTTATAAATAAATGATCTCAGACATCTTTTCTTGTAGTAAAACCCCATTTTGAACTTCATTTTTTGGGCTTACCCTGTCAGTTTCTAAGTCAACATTCATGACTTTGTTTCACAGATCTCTTGGTATTGTACCGATTTGTATCAGCTGCTAACCTGTGCTTCTTCCTTCTTGCCTTGTGTCTCATTGTCTCTCAATCCCCAGCCTCAAAACCCATTTTTAAATCTCATACAAACTTACTGTGTCTCTTTCTGCTTCATATTGATCCTGAAAACCTCCCTCTAATGTGATGATTGTAATAAATGACTGTGCAAAAGCTAGGTAGAGTCTGATGAGCAAAACTGGCATATCTCCCGTCTCTGGACTCGATCCCATTTCCATTCAAGTTGGTGAAAAATCTCTCATTGATTTTAGTAAAGCAAGGTCAATATTACATTTGTATGTATCTGTATTTAAAACTCTGCATTTCTGATGGTGGATTTTCCTCCTCCTGGGACAGAAGCTGTGCCTTTGTCTGTGTTAGCACAGCATCTTGGCAGCTGAGCCAAATCTGGGTTTGGGATCTCATTTCTATTGTAATATCAACATCAAAGACTGGGAAAGAAAAAGAGAAGGGAGAAGGATTTGGGTGTTACTGATCACCTTGTGGCCACACAGGAAGCAGAGAAATTTTCCACTCTGTATTCAGTTTTATGATTTATTCAGTCAGAGTTTTCCTTTTTGCTTGGCTGTATTATATATATACGAGCACTGGGTCTGATCTCTGACTGTGTCATACATATTATCACGATCCCTTGGTCAGTTTGTAGTGACAGTATCATAATTCTCCTACTGTTTTGGTTTTGTTTTACTTACATGTCTTCATGTTATTTACTAATCAGTCAGGGAAGGTTCCTTGAATTTAACTTACACTTCTGCGTGACATGTAGCATCCTGCTTTGTAGCTAAGCAATGGATATATAATAACACGTGAGATAAAGAAAGATATAATTCTCCTAAAAATGTAGCAAAATTCTGCAGGAAGTGAACTTGTGGATTCTAGGGGCTTGTCTTGCAACATTGTCTCAAATCATAGCTTCCTTCTGTAAAACTTGAAGAACTGAGTCTTTGGACTAAATCTACACGTAGTTAACTTAGATTTGCAGCATTGCAGTGCCTGCATCTTAAGGTTTATGTGATCCACAGCAAATTAGGTGCCAAGGTATCTAAACATGTTAGAGCAGAGGATACATAACCAAGCAGGAAACTCAAGATATAAGGCGGGCAATGAGGAGATACTATCTACTTCTAACTGATATTGTAGCTTTTTTCCGGAATATGCAATGTGGGAGGTGTAGCTGGAATGTCCTCGTCTACTAATGGATTTGAGTCTACCTCCTGCAACCTCCTACCACAATTACATCCCAGGTGATGAACAGGATACTTAGAAGTGAAGCAGGACTTCCTCAGTGCCTCTCATGGAAACTCTTCCTGCTTTGCAAAGGATGGTTAAGCATTCATCTGGGCAGTGAGAAAGAACAAGAACATATTGCTGTGCCTTACTGGTCAGGGCACGTGTCTGGGAGGGTGGGAGTGAGGTTCCTGTTCTGCTGCACATCTTGTACATGGGGAATCCCAAGTAGATTGTGGCTAAGGACAAATGGGGTTTGAGCAACACAAGGTGCAGAACTGAGCAGCAGCAGATGCAATCTGATCTTTATTTCTTGGCTAGTGCTGCTGCTCAGTGGTCTCCTTGATGACTCAGTTGCATGGTGAAATCAGCTTTCTGAATCCAAAGGAAAAAAAAAAGAGGCTTTTATGACAAGGGAAGGTTCTTTCTTGGTAATCTGCTCACAAAGTAGAACATTAACCTGCTGCAAATCATACTCCCATAATATAAATGTCATCTTCCTTAATGTTCAAAGCACAGGTTTTACACAGTGAAAATTGGGAGGTCTTGCAGAATAGAAATGAGAACATTTCAGAGCATTAATTGACTTACAGGGTGAGAACCTCACCCCAAGCATGTGGGTTTGGCTTTTTGTTCTTGGTTGGTTATAATTCTTTTTATATCAGTTGAAGATGACCTATTTTTCTAGTGGTAAGATTTGAATCTCTAAAAGATGTACCATTCTTGTCAAATGAACAAGACCTTCTTCCTGTTTTAAAAAGATTTTTTGTGAGTATAACCTGTGGTCAGCTGCTCTAATTAAAACCACAGAATTGTGATTTAGTGTTTTTGTAGAACACATGCAAGTAATACCAAGTCAAGAATAATACAAGCCTCTGCAAATCCAGTATCTATCTCAGCCTGCCTCTATTTTGTAAAGTGATATGAAGGGTTGTTTTCAAGAAAGAATGTTTTTAAACATACGGCAGTTATACATGTTAAGAATATGACTGTCTAAAAGCTGAGGTACTGAGCATATGCTCAAAATGCTACCTCAGTGGGCAGACCAGAGTCAGCCAGCACTCACAAAAGCAGGCACTTCTGTGTTTTAAAAAGGATTATTGGCACAATTCTAAGTGAACAAAGACTTTGCTTAAACACTCAGAGAAAGCTCTGCCAGTGAAGACACAACAGACAGGTTTTCGAAAGCAGCTATATAAATTTGGTACCTAACTTCTATTGATGCAAATTAAAAAAAAAAAAAATTGCATGAGGAGATGTCCTGTTTTCTTTGACTTGGAAGGAGCCCTGTAGCTGCCACCATGCGTGACTCAGTCATTCCGAACTACATCCTGGGCTGCATCAAAAGAAGTGTGTCCACACACTCAAGGGAGGTGATTCTGCCCCTCTACTCCACTCTGGTGAGACCCCACATGGACTGCCATATGCAGCTCTGGGCCTTCTGTCCAGAGGGTAAGTTGGGAGGAGGCCATGAAAATTGCTCAGAGGGCTGGAGCACCTCTGCTGTGAGGACAGGCTGAGAGAGTTGGGGTTGTTCAACCTGGAGAAGACTCGACTCCGGGGAGATCTTATAGCCCCTTCCAGTACCTAAAGGGGGCTAAAGGAGAGATGGGGAGGGACTCTTGATGAAGGAGTGGAGTAGTAGGAATAGGGATAACAGTTTTAAATTGAAAGAGGGTAGATTTAGATTAGATATTAAGAAGAAATTCTTTACAGTGAGGGTGGTGAGACACTGGCACAGGTTGCCCAGAGAAGCTGTGGCTGCCCCATCCCTGGAGGGGTTCAAGTCCAGGCTGGATGGGGCTTTGAGCAACCTGGTCTGGTGGGAGGTGTCCCTGCCCATGGCAGGGGGTTGGAACTAGGATCTTTAAGGTCCCTTCCAACTCTAACCATTCTATGATTCCACAGGTCGTCTTAGAAACAAGTGGAGCTATGGCCTCAGGAAATCTGAGAGTTTTAATGGTGCAGAGAAGTATAATGTTAATTTGCAAATTATAAAGTATTTTAGATTGGAAGTGTGTACCAAACTGTAGTTTAACAGTTATAGAATAAAAATAAAATTAAGTTAAAAAAAATCTATTATGTATATTTTGTAAATTATTTGTCATCACAGTAATTTTGTGAGTGGAATTCTGAAAAATTTCTGGAACCGGGACCCATGTTTGCTGCAGTCTGTCATTAATTAGTCTAAAAGCCCCAATGACTAATACTGAAGAATATAAAGACTTTTAAAGAATATTAAGATTGTGTGAGCAATTCTGGGACAGATGTTAGACTGTCAGCTACTTACTGCATTTATACCACAAGTAGAGAACTGCAGTCATCAGTAAGAGGAGCTGTTAGAAAATCAAAATTTCTCTGTACTTGGTCTTATTGGTTGTTATCTTCTAAAGATAATAATATAAATTATGTCTAAGTTAGAAACATTTTTATTTTCCGTACATTTTATTTAATTTCGGCTGTGGTGGCAGTTTTGTGGGACTGCATTTCATCTTCATCCTTATCCTTTTTTCCCCTGAGTCTTTATCTTCATTGACACATTTTTCAATTTTAAATATTTGCACTTTCTTTTGATTGAAATTCATCCTGACTATGCTGAGTTTCTTTTGCCTCCTCGCTTTTTGCCTGCACACAGAGTGACACTCATCTCACCATACCTTGTCACAGCAAAACATTTTGGTGCCTCTTCCACCAAATTCACCTTTGAATTGAATGCCTGACCCTTTGCCATGTACTGGGGACAAGTTTCTGCTGAACATGGTGTGTTCTGTGTCTATTGTGTGCTTCCTGACAGGCTCCTCCTTGGTTTTGTGGTGGTTTTTCATTATGACCGTGCAGAGGAGCTGCTGGCCTCGCTGCTACTGTGTCTTTATTTGTTCCTCTCTCTGTTAAGAGTATGATTTTTTTTTTTTCATTTGTGATGTAATTTCATCCCATTTGCAGTGGCATTTCTTTGTGCTTGTGTTGGTCTTTTTCAGTGCTTTGGATATTTCAAATTTTTTTTGTAATTTTTATTTTCTTTTAACTTCTGTAGCTCCTTTTAGAGAAACTTTAAGAATACTTTTAAATAAAAGCCTGTCCTCTGTGACTCAGGGCATAAGTTTCATAGCTCGCCTGTATGTTGGCCATTGTACAGTGGACATTGGAATCCTTTCTGGTTTTAAATGGATTAGAACATTGCATGAAAACTGAATGCAGTCTATTGCAGAATGGGTTTTGCAGTCTTCTTTAGTAATTACATATCATTACAGTGCTGTTTAAATGCAACCTGATTAAACATTTTATTAGTACTTTACTACTTAATTAACAGCTATTGCTGAAAACAGTCCCCAAAATGAGACTTATTTCCACTTAAGTAAGCATCCTGATGAAATATAGCTCTCCATTTGAAGGAACATATGACATTCTCTGGAATGTTTTCTTTTGGTTGTTTCTTGAAAGTGAGCCACTTATTTAGTGCTGAGTATCTGAAATTATTTGAAACAGTCTTTGCTTATCCCTTCTGCATAAAAATTGCAGAGAGTGTATAAATAAAATCCTCAGCAATAATTGACATTCTTACTTGGGTGAAGAGTCTTCATCCATCCAACTTTACCGAGTGGTGAAGTACTCAGGTTTTTCTGCTGCTAAATCAAGAGTTGTGTTAGTCTTGTGGTGCCGTGGCAGTTACCATTTCATTTGGTCTCTTCCTCTCCTGACATGTTCAATATGTTGCAGTGTAAACAGGTAGAGTCTGTAGATGGTAGTGTTTCCTGAGTGTGTACACACAGAAGACCGAAAAGGTGTTTGGGTATGGAAGTGCAAGGTGGATAAATAATTTTCTATTTGTAACTGGGTTTGGGTTTTTTTAAGACATTTTTGTTGGAGGAGTGCTGAATATATGAAATAGTGCTCTAGAGAGTTCTGGAGCTCTGCAGGCTTTCTGGAAGTAGTGATGTGATGATGATAGAAGATCACTTAGAGCTTTCTGCATACAGGAAAGATGTGTCATGATTTCCTTCCATAAACTGCAAGCTTAATACTGCAAGCTGACAATCTTTTACATTCCTATTTCTTTATGAATTTGAGATGGAGGAATTTAGCAGCATACATGGGAAATGTGCTTTCAAAATTCAAGTTCTGCAGGACTTGATTCTGTTCTCACACTTGTGTAAGCCAAGTGCAAGCCATGACAGAATCATTCTCAGTGACATTGGTTTCTCATCAAAGTTATTCTTTGGTCATACTTCTGTATTTCCAGTCCATAAGATCATGTTTGAGGGGAATGCCATGTTTTGAAGAAGTAACCTCCTTCTTGCCTCTGTGGGAGGTTGCCATCTCTCAAGTGTCCTAGATTTTTGTCATCTGTTGGAGCTCATAGTCAGCTCAAATTTATCTTCTTTGTGCAGATGTGGTTGTCTAATCTGCAGCCCCTGCCACGGTTGCTAACAACTGGCAGAAAGACAGGGCTGGAGATTGGGGTAAAAGTATTTTTGACCACTCCGGCAGTGTTTGGCAGGACTTGTCTCAATGGTTTTGTCTAAACTTTGGGCTTACAATTTATGAGGGCTGTTATGTGGGAGAAAAATTATTTCATATATCTCTACAGAGAAACTAACTATGAATATTTCCACCCTGGTCATACATTAGATGTCCGTACAAAATAATGCTCATCTCTGTAATTTCACAGTCCAGGCTTAATCCAGGATAGGAGAAAAAATAGCATTAAATGGATGTCACTGGCTGGGATTTGAGTTCCTGTAGAAGACGGGGCAGGCCCTGGAGTTCAGTGGGACAACGTGTGAAAAAAATTATTCGTTTATGTAGATGTTTATAGGATTGAGCAGTGTGAGGTACAGCAGAGCTGGCTGGTCTCAGCCTTTAACTGGAAGCTCTTTGTTAATGGGGGTAAGCTCTAAGTTACAGATGGTCTATAATTACCCTTAACTAACACTAACACTGTGAAGGTAATAACTAGAGTCTTTTTTTTTTCCCCCCTTTCCCCTCCTCCACAGGTGTCCAATGTGGTTATTTACACCTGTGAAGAGTGAGTAATGCTGTCGTTCTGGTTTGGCAGTGTTTAACAACCTTGTCAATGAGTGTTCAAATTTTCAGGTGGAAGATTGGGTCCTCTTTCAAATCTTTATAAATTTTTTTTATCCTATAAATCTTTTTATCCTTTTCTGCTATCCTGAATAGAATATCTAGGGTGTTCATGCAAAGTGATGCTTCAGTAGGGAATTTCTTAAGAAGGATTAATTTAAAAATGATTTAGGAAATCTCATGATTTCATCAAATGCTCTGCAAGAACCCTGTGAAGCCAAGTAGCATGCACAGCTACTCCTTTGGGAATAGAACAGATAATTTGAACAGCATTTTCATTAAGAAAATGTACTCCTTTTTATATCTGTGCAAGTATTTACTATTATAGATTGTAATGCTCTCATGAAATCCTTCTGTGCTCAGCCATGCCAGGATTTTGTCAGAGTAAGGATTGTAGGACGGGACTGAAAACATGTTCATGAACATGAACCTCTTTCTCATTTTGCTGATTGCAATTTTCTTAAGCATTTCTCCCAATTTAAAATTTGAGAGCTTCTGCAAGTTGGAGGAGAATCGAGATGGTTGCCTTACTAATGGAGAAAAAATTCCAGGAATTTTTTTTTTTTCTTTTTATGGAACGTATTTGTTTTGTTCATCAGAAGAGCGTTCTCTGGAGTGAGGGTTAAATGCATTCTTGACACTTGATTCCCTCCCCTGGCTGCTGACTCACCATTTGGCTGGCGCAGGGCCATGGGGCAGTTGTGGAGTGTGTTTACCAAGTGCTCCAAGTGCAAGTGGAGGGCTGTTGGATTTTCTCGTGCTTGAAACGGTTGGGGAAAAGTTGTAGCCTTTCAAATCAGCTGTATAGCAGCCTGCTTCCTTAATCTTCCAAGAGATTTTTAGTGAAAGTGGATTTATTTAAGAGACATCATTTAGAGAGGGACAGTGTCTTTATGTTCTAACTAGTTACAGCCATGTATGGAAGATGAATCCTACCAGGTCTAACGTGTTTTGGGATACTTCTTTCCAACTGGCATCACATTAGCATGTAGGAAAAGAAGTCTGTTTTATCCTGTTACATGTAAGTACATAAAAAATATCATGTCCTGATTTTCTGGTCTGATTAAGCTCAGCACACTGTGGTGCTGGGTACGGTCTGGGTATTACCATCACCTTGTCAATTGCTTTTTTCAGATGGGGCTGGTCCCCGGCATAAAGAACTATATAGTTGCTTTATAGTTAATAACTTGCATTACTTCAGATGTCATTCCAGGGAGCAGCCCTGTGCGAAGGAGTGATGAAAGGTCATTACGGCAGGAAAACCCGTTGAGGGCTGGACCACTGATATTATTAAGGCTTGCTTTCAGAGATAAAGGGAGGATCAGGGTCGAGCAATTGTGGACTCCAAAGGCAGCCCTCCAACCCGTGGGCATCCTGCTGCCCATCAGCAGCACCGTGCTCAGCTGCCCCTTGTCCTGCAAACAGCAGGGAATCCCTCGGCAGCTCAGCTGGCAGGAGTTTGGAGTTGGTGCTCATTATGAGCCTAATGGGCAAAAAGTGGACTTGGAGGGAATTGTTTGCTGGAGTCTGGAGTCCCTGACAAACAACTCGCTGCAGCTGCATATGAAATAAACAAGCGAGAGGCTAAGATAATGCAGATCTTGAATAATTAGGCATGGCAAGAGTTTTATGGGAATGCTTTTATCCATTTAGTGAACCTCTTGTAGAAAGTGAATACCCTCGAGCCTCATAGGCAGCATATGTAAGCGCTAAGCAGGAGCTGGAGGGACAGCAGGATGAAATTGCTGATCTTTTTGGAGTAGTAGAAATTGTAGCACTTATGTACAGACACATCAGAAGCACATTTCTGGATGACTGTGAATAACTTACTTCTAGATTATAGTAATTAACTTAATCCTAACAAGTCAAGATTGCCGCTTAGTGTTTAAATCATTTTTCGTTATAGAAACTCTAATGTTGGATGCAGCTTTTTAGCTAACATCTTAGGAGGTGGTGGCAATTCAATAGCCCCTGTTTGAAGCATGACTCTTAGTTGCAAAGAGCATTTTCACATTTCTCTTTATAGTTGTTCACCAACATATTTCTGTCTATGACCAACGTATAAAATAAGTGTCACAGATCTTACACAGTCATCCAGAATCCAAGTAAATAAATGTGACTGAAGAGTTGAGGAAGGTTAAAACAAGCTTAAAAGACAAGAGTCAGTGATTTAATTAATAAAATGTTGAATTTTATTCAAAGTTTTTTAGACACTGATGTTAAATTTTGACCTAAGGACATGGAACCCTGCCTCCTGTTCTAATTAGGTTTTTCTGATACATTACTTTTGAAGAATATATTCTCTGGTGAAGGAGTTTGCTGTGGTATCTGTCAACCACCAGGGTTGATCTAGAAGCAACTGAAGTCGGGAGGAGGACCTCTATTGATATTAATGGGTTTTGACTTAGATCCGCTGAATTTGTTATAGTGCCAGGAAGCCATAAAGGAAAGGTGATAGTTTAGTTTAGTTCCAGAATTTTAAAGTTACCCTCTGCATTAGTGAATTCTGCTCAATGTGGTTCATGTCCTCACAGAATGGCAGAACGGGAATGTTCCATGAAGTCACACGGGCAGTACTGTGTCTGTCACATACAAACCTCGGGTGTTAATGACCTGTCCTTTTGGAAGGAGGATATTTCTTTATTGCATGGAAATTTATTGAAGGACAGGTGACATTGTAATGGCTAGGTTTGTCCTGACTCATTAAGTAGCACTACGATTTTTGTGCCAAGAATTTGTCACGATAAAAACTGTTGTAGTGGTTAAGATAATGAAAATCTACCACCCAACCACCCAACAATTAGGCTGCTTTCTAAGAAGATATAGCTGGAGACCTGTAAGTGTTAAGCTATTCCTCTCTAACCAGTTTGTAGTAGAAACTTGGTTCTAGACTAGTGAAGACTTTGTAAGAAAAACTCCTTATAGTTTCCTGTGCATTTCTGGTCTTTTCTTCATGTTCTGTGTAAATTAATTTATTCCCTACTAAATGATAAACTGTTTCTTTTTCCCAAAATGAAAATTTCCTTCTTTCTCCCATAGTACTTTTGACAATTCCAAGCAAAAGTATTGTGTCAAGCCAGATATTGACTTAATAATTGGAATTCAACAACGTTCTAAACAGTTCTGTTTTTATTATACAACCAAGCAAATTTTATTATACATAAGCAAATTGTGTAAAAATAAGGAAAGCGTATAAATTAAAGCAAAGTGGTGGTAGCACAATTGAAACATTTTGAATTCTAGAGCAGGTTGTTACTCTGGTTTTCTTAGTAATCTGAATCTCTCTCCATGCTATGCCTCTAGATTGGTTTTGAGAATAAGTAAGTCAGACATCAGTCATGAAGAGATGCATTATCTTTTATTGGATTTTATAATCTTCTGAGGGGTTTAATGAAAAATAAGGCACCAGGGAAAGCTGAATTCCTGAAGTTCTGAAGCCCAGAATTTCACCCTCTAACTCTTTTCCTCCTCAGCCAAACTGCGCCGTGTCTGACTTTTAAGACTTGATTTGCTTTGATACCCCCCCTCCCCCCACCTAGTCTTTAAAATTATGTCCTTGTTTTTCTCACATGATTTCATTTGCTCTTCATTTGTTTCAAAACTTCTCCCTGTTCTTTCCATGTGGACTATTGTTTCTGTCTGTTACTTAAAACTCAAAATGAGAGATGGTATGTCTCAGTTTAGGTAGAGCTGTGACCAGTTTGAGTACTTTTTATATCTGAAGTGGGATTAACACCTGCCTCTTCTTTTCTATGTGCAATTCATAAGCTACTCTTTTGTCTGCTTAAATTTGTAGACCTTCTTTGTATATACTTAATGGATTCCTCTTCTGTATACTTTGTTGATATATTAATTTACAGCAACTAAAGGACTAAAAAGCTCTTGCTTTAAAAAACCCTTGACTTATAATATTTGGGTGGATTTGAAAATTTTAAATAATTTTTGCTTTCCTTTAAAAATGAGTTATTTAAAATAAAATTCAAATATTGGCAATCTGTTAAGATCAAAACTTATCAGTAAAACAGTTAGACAAGAAAGGTGCCATGCTCTGTTCATCATGTGCACGTTGCTCACAGTCCAGAGCAAGCCTCGGAAAATTAATTCCCGACAAGAGTCACTATAATAAATAATTGGATTTCTTCATGGTGAAGCAAGACTAAATTGCTCAATCCTCTGCTCTAAATAGGTGACCACAGTTTATATTAACAGCCTCTGTTTAAAGCTGACCAATATAATTGCTAGGACATAATTCTTGTCCTTTTAATCAAGTGTAGGTTACTTTTTCAGCCTGTGTTGTGCAGGTGGTTTGGGTAACACTGGCTCCCTGTAAAAATACCCTTCCTTTTCTGCCCCAGGCAGAAATAATTTGTAGTCACTAATCTAATGATGGGAGATACATGATTGGAAACAGTATTTGTGGATGGGACAGCCTAACGATCACCTTTTATACAAGAGACCCCATGGTAGGATTGCCATCTATAGCCATGGAGGAAGACTAGAGGGTAATCCAGCTTCACACCCAAGGGAGTTGTGGGCTGAATCTTGGCCTCCCTGGCAAATCCCACTTCAAAATCAAATTCCCTCGTGTGGAGCTCAAATACTGCATGCAGTAGCAGATTTGCTTTAGGTGATGTGCACATAGCAAATAGTGGAAGTGATAATGGTGGAGAAGGCATCCTAAAAGTACATTTATAAAACAGTTTCAGGGTTTTTACTGCGGCATCTTTTAGTGCCCTGGTTTTTTGCCATTTTAAGAAAAAGAAAAAGGTTTGAAGTTTAATTTCTCTTTTAAAAAGCCTGCTGTATTCCTGCTTCCTTTTAAAAGGCAGGAGTCCATGAATAGCTTTATCATATATATATATATATAATACAAGGGTCTGTGGCTACTGCTTCTCACATCCACTCTGATTATGTAACACTGAAAATCACTGCATTGAAATGAAGTTTCAATGTTTTTATTCAAAGCAGCTTCTCACAATGTATAAATACTGCATATTAACACACATGAAAAATACAACTTCTAAGGCACCCAGAAATGTGTCCATACACTAGTTACAGGACCATCAACAAATAAATTGTTTACAATTTGATCTAGACAGTCAATATTTGATATATCAGAAGATACAAGTCCCTCAGTACTGTACCAGTTTCAGAAAATATTTACAACACTGTGATATAGGGGTGCCTGTACCCTTATAATATTATAATATGTACTCATCATTACAAATATTAGAAACTGTTTTAGTCTGTTCCATGGCGTTTTGACAAAATAACTTAAGGGCCTAATTTTCAAAGTTCTACAATTAATTATTTGTGCAAGTTCTGAAAATAAAATTTACATTGACATAATTTGTGAATTTTTGGTTCTTTGCTTCATCTCAGAGGTTTGGTAATAAGCCTTACCAATAGACATGCCATCCTCGCTGAACGTCACTCCTGTCCCAATAGGTCAGTGGATACATCTTTTCCCCTTACACTTGGCGTGGATGAGAATGCAGTGTTTGTAGCAGAAAGAGACTATTTGATCTTCAATACAAATGTCAAACTAGTTCACTGGCGAAGGAACTGATGCTTTGTTAGAAGAATGCAATTCTTTGGTCCTTTGTTTTTATGGAAGGCATAACATTTTTATTCACTAAAAATTTAAATCCTGTCTGTGAGTAAGCAAGCTAGTGAATGACTTTCAGTGTAGTATTTAAAGTAGCAGTAAAGAGATTTAATATGGCTTAAAACATACGGTTAATTGGGCAGACACAGATAACACATCTAGGATACCAAGTACCCAAATGTACTATGATTAAGATTGTCTATAAGTCTCTTATGTAAACTTCTTTAGTGTCTCCTAAAGAGTGCTGGCTTTAGCCAGATTTGACTTTTATAGACCCAGCCACACAAAGCCTGAGATTAAACTACTGTGGTTGGGAGCACAAATGCACAGTTTATATATAACAAAGCCCATGCTGACAAGTCTACCTATGTTGTTCAAAAGAAACAACCCGTATTACCCTTTTCACAAGAAAAACTTAAGGCCCTGTACTCTGATTTGCTAACTTTCTTACAGCAATTATTTGGGGAAGTCCTTAGTACTACATAAGCAATTATGTAGCTTTAAAGATTTCTTGTACCTAATGGTAAGGCTTATTCACAAATGCAATACATTTATAAATTACATTTAAAACTGTAAAGGCTGGCAAAATAATAATAAAAAAAAATAAAATCAAACAAACCCCAACCAAAATTGTCTGTTTATCCCTAACGTTAAAAGAGCATTTTATTCTAATGAAAAACTATTGGCACAAAACCATTATATTATAGATTAAAAGAACAGTTAAGAGTAGTGAAAAAGATTGCCTAAAACGCATACCCTAACCTACCACAGAAATATAAAAGTTTATATTCTGAAAATATATACTGTATTAAAGTTTGTAAGCTTATTCATTTAAACAGAAATGTACTGAAATAGTAAACTAAGCAACACTTATCTACAGCAAAAATATACATGCAGGACAACACAAAATAAATTGCTTACCTTTAATATCTACAAATGCAAAACTGTAGATTTTTAAAGATTGTACAAAACAATTTACACAAGAATAAAATAACATACTTAACAACAAATTGCATTTATAATCTTAAATACTGTGAATATTAGTAAAGGTACCCAGACTAATATGTACAGTACATCTAGATATCTGAATACCCAGGAAGGTCAGAAACACAAGAGAAAATTTATTCTGATCTTTAAATAATGGAAAAAGAAGCTTTTGACATTGTTATTACTCTTTTTTTGGAAGGGAAAATAGATTCCATGAAAACTAGATTGTAACTGTATAGATATGAATAATTAAAAATGCTAACTATGGTTAGTGCTTGCTTTAATGGAAAAATAATTATAGAAAATGTATTTCAACCATTCCTTTGTCATAAAAAAAGCTAAGATACAGATATCTGAAAATTCAGATGAAATGATGTAGTTTCAAGATCTAACAACTTATGATTCTTCTCTGTTTGAAAATCTCATAGGGAAAGCATACCTTCGCATTGCTGAGCAATTTTTCTATATTTATCTACAAAACCCAAGCATAGTATTGAAATAAAATTCCTCATCTCTTATTAACACATGACTAGGGGTTATGGCTCTCTGGACGGGAAGAAAGGAAATAAAGGAAATTGAGGAATCATGGTACTTTCCACTGGTTTTTTTTTTCTTTTTTTTTTTTTTTTCTGAAGTCCTATATGCTGGAGGCCTGATTGTGCAAACACGTGTGCGTGTGAGTGGTTTTCACCCCAGTGCTCCCCCTGGTTTGAATGGGGCTGCCCCGCAGGTGACTGGGGTGCCCACCCGGGCATCGCAGGGGGGGCCTGGATCCAAGCAAGTCTCTGTGCCGTTGCTGGCAGGTTGTGGGAAGAAGCAAGTACTAGTTGAAAACACGTGGCACATCTTTCACTTCAAACAGTTATCGAAAGAATTCTCTTTCAGGCATTTAAAAATAAGTTACTTGGTTGGATAAGTTGTTTTGAATACAGTTAAAACAGGCTAACTCGACTTTTTAATGAAGAATTTCCATGAAAACATCTGCCTTTAGAGTAATGATTTCCTTAAAATTCAGCGGTGCAATTAGGCCATAGAAACAGCCCTTTTAATTATCTGTGGAAAAAGAAATGTTATTTTAAGGTGTTGAAGGCTACTGTTTACTATAGTCACCTGTTCGTTAACTTTACAAAAGGCTTTGTTGAAACTCTTCATGGAAATACAGGGAGGGAGAAAACGTAGCATCCTCATTTGCAGAGGTTTTACCATAACCAAGTGACTGAGCTCAAGGATGGAGTGCAAGTGCACAAATTACAAAGCAAACAAATGTGCAAAGCTTTTGCTTCAAGAGGTTTTAATTTGGGCATACTAAAATAGCAGGTGAAGTCACAGAGCATGCTTGTGTTATTTCCATATTAATTGCTTTACTAGCAAGAAAGAAATGAGAGGGATCCAGTGTTCACAAGTCAGTCAGTGTCACTGAAAAGCACTAGGATCACATTCTAAAAGAGCAGATTGGATTTTTTTGTCATTTATTGTGGACTGCTTTTATGGATAGCCAGAAGTTCTTGTAACAGATGGTGGGGTGGCCAGATGTGGAGAGGTGGGAAAGCAAAACGAAACCTCTCCTTCCACTTAGTTCAATACCTAGCACCTTGTATAAACTGTTGGCCCACACCCAAAGGCCTCCAGAGCAGAAATTATCTCGCACCTGAGGAATCAGGCAACTAGACTAAGGCTCATAAGGATTTGCTTTTAGACTTCAGACCAAAAGGGGATGTTTAAACCTGAAAAACAGTACGATGCCAGATAACGGCACCACTCACCCTGTTACTGACAGCCGGCTAACAGGAATAGAGTAAACTTAAATAAAGCATCTTGTTGGCAAGCCCTTCAGTGCTCCTCAAGAAGGCAGAAAGTGAAAAGAGATTTAGGGGGGACTCACTGTTTCAGAATCCTCTTTTTTTTTCCCTTAACCCTGGCAAATGAACCTAGTTCGTATGGTTTTTGTACAATTTTGCACATAGAGGAGCATGCACGTGGCTGTTTCTTTTACGGCCCACAGCATTCTGTGTGTTTTCTATATATTCTTTATTTTTCTACACAATTTGCTGCTAAAAATGTCTTTGCATTCTCATGCGATGCCATTATTTCAATCAAGGGAAGTATGAAAATAAGATCTGTGATCAATAAACAGCTGAATATGAACAAAAAATAAATAAGTTAAATAAATTCAACAAAGAAAAAAATCCTAGTAGTTTTTGTAAAACTAACTTTACATATTATACATATAAATTATCAGATTTTTCCATTATACTGTTAGAACTTAGAAAAAAAAATAATTAAAATCTTTCTAAAGTATGGTGTTTGGGTCTACAAAATATTGTGCTGACCCAGTTTTTAGATCGAGCCCTCTGTGTCAGCCCAAATGTGTTGCAACAGCAAGAATAAGTTAAGAAGGACAGACAAAATCAATGGCAGATGGTGTGCCTCGCTGGGCTCCGGCGGTGCTTCTCAGCACATGGAATGTATACTTTTATCTGGATGAGCGTGTGAAAAGATGCAGCCCTCTGTAGAGAGTATGTGCACGGAACAAGCCTGCCTACGTCTCGGTTACACAAAATCAGACCAGCTACAAGCAGCTGTGTAGCTCACAAGGGAATCGACACAACCAGAAGTATTAGGGTACACGGTCACAAATTCCTCAATGATGCATTGCCTTTGCTTTTCAAACACAGGTAATGTTCGACTCTGTTCAGAAGTGGAGCATTTTCTCTTTAAGTTGGCCCAAGACATCAGACTTCGTAAATTTTGTCTTGCAAGTAGCTGAATAATGAATCCAGTCCTTTGGAAGAACTCCACAGCTGTTTTAACATCTGACACTCTTTCTCATTCACATCTTCAAGTCCGGATTTCAGGAAGCTCCGCATAAGACATTTGGACTCCTCCAATACCTAAAACCAAAATATCACTCAGTATTTTATTTTGAATCTGAAAAAAATTATTATGGGTAACGGTGTGAAGAGCATTTTTACGCTACTGACTTTGGTTTACAATCTAAATAACTCCTCTGGGCACAGAAATTAGATTTGATTTACAGCCGTAACTCCACTTGCTGATAGTGGATATGCATTAGCACCAACATTTTTAAAAGGAATGAGGGATTCTGAAGTACCTTAGTTTATTGAAAGTCTGCACTAGAAGGAGCTGAACTCCCTCTTGTTGAAAATGTGACCCCTTGAAATGAGAACGGGTGAGGCACGATATGTTGGCTACTTGTTTTCTGGAAGGTGGTCTTTAGGGCTACAGAGGTTGGAAACCCTGAAGTGGATGTCCATCATCTTTATCAATTTTCCCTCATGCATCTTTACCAAAACAGAAATTATTAATAGGAAAAGGCCTTTACTGCAAATACGTTTTAAAGTTTATTTACTTACATTTTTATAAGAGTGAAATATTTTACAGAAAAAGGGTGTGAAGCAAAACAAGCACCCTGTGACTGTGTTCTGGAGTTAGGTTGGCTTAGCTCATACAAGCCGTCCTAACAAACCACCTCAGGGGTTTGCAATGGAAAGCCCAATCTCAAGACCTTAGGAATTGCTGCCAGTTCTTAAAGGCACAAACAGCAGGTCTAAGGTTGCTCCAATTGTTCCCACACCTGTTTTTAAATACATTTAGATTGCATCCTTTAAAATTCTTTTTGAAATACGTTACACCATTCAGTATCTCACAAGGAACCCAACTAGTCAAACAAAACCATTAATAATTCATACCTTACTGATTTTTTTGAGGGCAGAAGATTGTAAACTACTACAGTTTACAAAGATTAATACAAAGATTAGATGTAAACTAACACAGTGTTTACGGTAAGGGAGATGCAGACTCTGCACTCAGCTTTGTCAACAGTTACATGTTAAGCCCAGTTCCTGTCCAGTTCAGGTTACAACACTGCTATTCCAAAGTAGTATTTCTCTTTAAATCAAGTAAATGGTGGTAATTGTAAATCGTCGGCCCTGTGTATTTTTCTGTCTGTTTGTGAACAAGTATCCACAGAGAACTTGGATGAGCTCATCATACCCATTGTTTTTGTGACTGATTTACATTTAGGATCTCAGAGAGTAAATCGAGTCTTTGACAGTTTTAACTCTCATCTTTGTCTGCAAGTGTTAGCACCAGGCCTTCTAACAGGTCTCTAGAGAAAACTTCATTGAGAGCTGATAACAGCGAAGGAAGGAAGGATTCACAGTAAGGCCCAGAGGTTTTCCCAACTCATATAATGCACATTATATCAGTAGGATCAAATAAGCTTATGCTACGTTTCCAGAGAGTTTCATTCTGAATGTCTTTTGTGAGATCTAATCTGCACTTTATTTAATTAAAAATCTCCCGTGTCTCTACCTTCTTTTTTACAAGGGATCTTTTAACTGAAGCCGAGGGATGCTAAGACAGTTTCAGGCACAGGAAGTGTAGCAAGAAACAGCAACAATTTGTGCTTTAGTTAGTGCCGCTTTATTGCAGCCACTATCAATTTCTTCAGTGCATTTTTTTTAAAACCAAGGATGTGCCCAGAATAGGAGTATATCTGCCTGAGGGGGAAAAAAAAAAAACCTTAGGAAGTAAAAAAAAGGAAAGGATTTTCTTTCAACTTTTATGTACACAAAAGGAAACACTGTGACCAGCCTGTGTGCAAATCCCTGTGTGTCTGGAGCCGCCTCTCCTTCCCAGCAGAGGGTGGCTGGCACTGTCCTACCCTTCTGGTGTGACGTGTAGGATGCTGTGCAGAATCAGGAACTATGCAGGTGCAGAAAAGAAGGCAGACTCAGCTGAAACACAGTAGGCCAGGACAACGTGAAAGGCAAATACATTTTCTTACTGGCCTCATGGAGATTTCCCAGCACTGTCGTATAGTTTCAGACTCTTCCACCTTCATGAAGGAAACCTATTCTGAAATCCCCTTTTAAAAATCTGGGGCAAGGAGGTTCCATTCATATTGAACAAATGTAAAGATGGGGAAAATAAGAAACTCCATGAGCTCACTGATCCCTATCCAGATTTTCTGTTGTTAACCTCCTTTCACAGATATAGTTGTGGAAACTGAGGACCCACCGTGAGCCTTGGGAGCACATATCCCCTCTGTGAAATGTAATTTAATCACAAAAGAGTTTGATTTCTTACCACTGCACTGCAGGATGCCATTTCTTTCACTCGTAGCATCACTTCTTGACTAAATGTTGTTGGCCAAAATACTTGTGACACTAGTCCTCTGCTGCAGGCTTCCTGTGCTGTCAGCTTTCTCCCACAGAACAACATTTCATTTGCCTGTGAAACCAAAAGATTACTGGTGATCTTGGGTTAAAAAATTTTTCAGACTTCTCTGTTACTTTCAAGATTAAATTTACAAATGGTGTCCTCTATCTTTCCATACAGCAAAATACTTCAAGAGGAGTTTCGGTAGCTATTTAAGGATTGTGCAGGTGGCCAGAGCACAGCATGGGTTTCGTTTAAGAGAAATGTGCTGGCACGCAGGATGGATCTGTGCTGCTGATTTTACAGGAGTAACTGTCAGTGATACAGTGATGCTGTGCCAAGAGTCACGGAACCCAGTTTGAAGTACTCCGTGGGGAAAATTCTACTTTGTTATATTGGTTATACTTTGTTGTACTAAGCATTCTTACTGGAATTATTGTGGCTTGTCTTTAGAGAGCAGAATCTTGCTCTGTTACTGCACAATCCTAACACAATGCAGACGAGTACTCTGCAACATTATTCTGCTAAGGCATTTCTTCCTTTTTCTACAATGATCTTGACAATCTCAGCTTTTTCAATCTGTGTTCAATCTTTCTTGTGTACAGTATGTGCAATATATTGAATTCTGAACTCATTTTTTGATAAGAAATTGGTAGGGATTAGATGAGCTTTCAGCAGATTTCATTGCTATTCACGATATTTGAAAGAAACGGTTATTTTCTGTTTTACTTTTTAAAGACAGAAAGAAGAGCATGAATTTAAGAAAAGGTTCTTCAGCAATTTGAGGTGGAAAACCTTACCAGTGCGACACCCAGAATTTGTGGGAATGTGTATGACGAGCAGCCAGCTGGGGTGAGTCGGATTGTTGCGTATGGTGTCTGAAACCATGCCTTCTCGCTTGCCCAAACGATATCACATAGTGGTAAAATAGAAGCTCCTAACCCAAGAGCAGGGCCGTTGATAGCAACCACAATTGGCTTCTTAAATTGAATAAAAGCTTTTACAAAATCCCTAAAATAAAAAAAGAAAGATCTTGAATACAGAAGTAACACTTAAATAAATGCCCAAGCTTAAAGTACTTAATCTGAAAGCAAATTAGAACCACAGATGAATACAATAAATGGCATGGCCCAGTTTTATGAGGTCAGAATTGAAAGATAATTTATAGCTTGGTCATGGAAAATTTTGCTCTTATTTAGTTATTTAATTTTTCTGATTCTCTGGCATTAGTTTTATATATGTTACAGTTAATTAGTTTTATATATGTTACATATGATAAACTGGAATGCGCTGACTGTTGTACTTTTTGCAGAATGGTTTGATTAGGTTTAGCTTTACTTCTGGACTGGTAACTCATGAGTTTGTACACACAGCAGTTCTCAGGTTGTTTCACAATGGCTCATGTGGATTCTGATGATCTGGTTTGGCTAACTTGAGGAACTTATTATAATGTGAAAGACAGGAAACTCAAAGGTAGATTGCTGAATATTTATTTTTTGCAAGCAATTCTCTTAAGATCAAAAGGTTGTCAAAGATTGCTGCAAGTCCCATCAAGGGATTGGGAGACACTAAACATTTATGGCAGACCAGTGGAAAGAATAAGACCCACAAAGAGAGAGAGAGAGAGAATTGTTGGAACAGGGAAAGAATTAGGTAAGCGATCTCTTGGGTCTTCATTGCAAATGTCTTTGGCAAAGACGTAACAAGTAGATACCCTTGACTGCCTACAACAGTAAATGTGAAACGATGGGAAATAATGGGGAAGTAAATGTCATCAGGTTCATCTGGATGAATGAACTAGAACATGTTAAATTCTGTGCAATGAGGAGGTATTTTAAATAAGTTACCTACCGGCAACTGTGGAAAGACATCTGTTGAATACAACAGTCTATGCACCAATTAGAAAAACATGAGGGTAATTGTGGGCAAATTATGGGCTCCAGCAGCTCAGTGCACAGCAGGTATATGGAGGCAAACGAGACGCTCAATTACTTTAGAAAAGAGACATGTATAAATCAAATTCACAACAGAAGAGGAGATTCTGTTCCTGCACTGGGTATTTATTAGGTCCAGAGTGCATCTTTGCTAACAGATTTTAGGAAAGAACATTTTGTCAAATGTGCCCTTTGATGAGTTGCAGCTCTCCCAATGAGGTCAAAAAGACCTAGACTTGTGCATCTGGGAATAGGAGGTGTGTCCTGCAGGTTAGAGGGCTGATGTGGCAAAAAATGGCAAATATAACAAAGAGAAGTATTTTATTGGACTGAAGTGCAAGGGCATTGGCTATATTTCAAATGAAAATGAAGAGTCTGAGGTGACCCAACATTAAATGTTCAATGAAGTTCTTTTTTTTCAAGCTATCTAGTAACAAGTTGATTTTTGACCATGGGAAAATAGGGACTCAGAGGAATTGATGCAGCTCTGCTTACACAGTGAGTAATAAAACAGAAGATCAGAGGCAAGACAAAGAAAGTGAAATGAGGGATTTGTCTGTTTAAGACCATTTCTTTCTGAGGATAGCAGGGTTAAGAGGAGTTATGGTTCATTTTTGTTTGCAGAAGCAATGCTGTTCCCTTATCTTGATATTTCTTCAGTTGTTTATGGTTGAGTGATGACCGTGGATCACTGCACCCGATTAATTTCAAAATTTTAAGAACCTTAGTAGTTAAGCAAGTAAGCCTTCCACAAAGGACTACAGACAGGAACAGGGATATGATAAATAATAGGTAAAAACAACAAACTATGGATAAATGGTGGCAGCAGATCTGAGGACCATGTGGAGGCAGAAGAAAATGGTGTTGTGGAGAAAAGCTGGAAGCACGTGGTAATAAATGAGACTGGAAGTGAATATGGAAAAGCAATTGAGGATGTGGAGAGGAAAGGGTTAGATGATGGGGAGGATGAACAAAGCAGAATACATTAATAGAGGGGAAGGTTTGAAGGAAAGGGGAAATCTTCATATTAGTGAGCAAGGGAGGACCTGGACATGGGAAGAGAGTGGAACAGAGCATCAAGAAGACACAATAAGCCTCTCTCATGAGGGAAGAATGAGGAGCACAGAGGATGGTACCATGGGTGGGTATGGAACATGCCAGCTATAGGACGGAGTTGAAGGATAAAATATTGGAAGCTTGTGAGGGAAAGAAATGCCTGCATTTGGTCTACAGCAGCCGCAGTGTCCAGCTCTCCTCTTATCTGTGTTCCCTGTTCAGTACGGTATTTGTTTCAGTGAGCCATCTTCGTACCCAGAACCTAGCATGTTTCCCTGTCTCCCAACTGGAAGTTCACACATGGAGTTTTTGGTCTAGAAGATCCTTGTTTTGATTCAAGGCAGTCTTTGAAAAGGACTTAAGAATTGTAATCATTGTTGCACAGTAGAGCCAGAAGCTCAAAGAGAGGAAAAAGTATCACATGTAGAAGGCTTTTGGTTTTGCCAGAGGATATCTGGGAAGTTGACCATCAAATACACTTTGGGATCCTCAGATACCTCTGCATTGTTGCAGAGGTCTTGTTGCAGGTCAGGGCTCATAAGTATGTTGAAGGCTATAAGTTGAGCAAATCAAGTTGTCCTTCCTTGTTTTCTTCTGAGCACACCCAGAATTTTATTCACCTGGTCACACAACGATGCCTGATGGATGATGTGACAACGAAGACTGATGCTGGGAATGCCTTCCAGTGAGTCTTTTCAGGGCTCTGTAGGACACATATACACAGTTGCAGTGCAGTCTGTCTGTCTGTCTGCCTTTCCCCCGCTCCAGGAGTGCAATGCCAGACACATGTCTGATGGATCTGTTTTGAGGACCTGGAGAGAAGCTACAGCACCACACATCTGTGAGCTGCAAGGCCCAAAGGCATTGGATGAGGACAGGGACCAAAGGAATAAGGCATTCATGGGAGATGAGACTTGACAGGTACTTAAACTTCAGTTTTAAATTGTGATCAGTATCTGAGATCCATACTTTAGCAAGTGGAAACACACGGTAATCAAGATTTTAACTTCATTTTGATACAAGTCAACTTGATGTAAAGCAGTGGAGGAAGAGATCCTTCAATGTGTTTTGGGACATCCTAACCACTGAAAAAGCAAAGTGTACATTTTTTTCTTCTCTTATTACAATATATTTTCCATGAGTTGAGTCCTTTGTTCAAAGAAAGCACAGAGAGTGCTACATGGAAAACGTAGTGTATTTTTCCAGAAGTACAATAAAAATCTATTTCCAGTGGGTCTGAAGCTGACATTCTTGACAAGGAGCAGGACATTGTCCTAGGATTTCAAGAGTGTTCTGGGACTCCAAAGATGGAAAAACTGAGTATCATAGTCTGGCTCATATGAATGTAATTGTTTGAATTGACAAATACACCTGTATATTAAATGTTTGTAAATAAATGTATACATATATAACAATAGCTATCTACACAATATTTACATGAATAATATTAAATATTTATTTTCTAATAATGTGTAAGTGTGCCTGTATTTTCAAACAGGAAGAGTGATTTTCTTCCCTCATGTTTTCTTACGTTATTAAAAATCTCTCACATTAAAAATATATAAATTAGCATGTGTCCTTCAAATGGGTTTTTCTGTTTTAAATATCACCACATGATATTCAAGCATAGCTAGGGTCTTAAACACAGGCCATAATTTCTTATACTTAAGAAGTAAATTTTAAATTGTTAATTAATTTTAAATTCTTTCAAAATAATTGCTACTTTGAGAATTTCAAAAGTATTAAACTGAGAATCCAAACTGATCTGCAGTAGTTGTAACCAAGATAACTGGTGGTTAATACATGTCATGTAATAACCTCATCTTGTGTTATGCTAATATATCCAAAATATAGATGTGTTGTAAAGCAAATTCTTTAATATTCCTTCATAGAATTGTTGCATAAAGTTTTTAAGCTCTCATAAGAATAATTTTTACTTGTAAAAAGTGGGGGGAAAAAAAAGGGACCAAACCCTCTCCTGGTGAAATATTGGCTTTAGTGGAGTAATGTCAATTTATACTGGAAGATCTGCTAAATATGAATAAAGTCTACCTTGTGGATAATGGGAATTTTTGGTGATGTATTGTGCAGATTGATTTGTAGACTGAATGTCATAAACCCCGGGTTTCTATTAAGGTAATGTGATATATATAAGGAAAGTCACATTTTAGTTATGAAAATAAAACTCCATTTACATATATATTAAGTAATTTAAGTTTAAGAAAAAGATTGGAGACCCTTCTAATAAGTTTCTGAAATACAGTGGCAGATCGCTATTTCAACGGAATATGAGTAAGCCATGGATTCCCATTTGTACTGAAATTCATTAAAATGATGAACATTAAAACAAGTAAAATATCTGCCTTTCAGGAACCACTTTAGAACATGAAGCAACAGCTAATTTGGAAAAACAACAAAGTCGTATTTGAATTTGGAGGAATGATTTGAAATATTAAATACAGAGAAGTGGAATAAAATAAATCCCTGAGGATATTAGCACTGGAATAAATGGGCTTTCTCTTCTAATAAGGAAAGGTCCAAGGTTCTTTTTACTGAACAAATTTGTAGAACTATAATTAGAATGCAATCAACACTTAAATATACAACATTTTTGGACCTGATAAATATCTTTATAATCACACACTGCATTTCATAATTTAGAGATCATAGGTAAGCTTGGGTCACCTTATAGCTTCTGCAATCCTAGTGCTTTCCTTTCTTCTGTCATTGGATAACCTGCCAATTAAATATGAGTAATCTAGGCCACTACAGAATACACTTCCCACTGCGCTGAGAAGTAAGAGTTTACTGTCATCAGCTGATGCATTGCACAATGCTCTCCGAACTTCCTTCATGATCTGTGGATAAAGAAAAGTAAACAATTCGACATGCATGCCGTTGCAATATCATTTCCCTAGTTTTTACAAACCTTAGTGCTTTTGAGAGACTTACATGTTGGGCACTATTAATACTTACATCAATTATATATATTAATATAATTTTAATAGACTTAGAATGAAAACACTGAGAGTTTACAGAATATTTTATATTTGGAAGTGCTTTGTAGATGCTTACTAATTCAAAGAGGTTTTAGGATTTGGCTGTTCTTTGCTTTTTCTATGGGAGATTCTAGCTAGTTTACACTATTTGACTGCAATTGAATAATTTCAAATAACACTTTTTATTTTCATTGTGTATATTCAGTGTCCATCACTGTACCCTCAGTCACACTGTTATCACAACAATAGCCTCTTAACCTCAAAAGATTGTTGGCAAAGTCTAGAAACCCCAGTTTTCAGTTCTTCAACTGCTTTGGTTTATATGACTTGAACCAGAGCAAGGCAGAACAAGAGGACATCATATACATCAACATGACAAATATATTACTCATTTTTCTTTGGTCAGTGATATTGTTAGCCTACAAAAGTTAGAGAAAAAAGCCACTTGACAGAGAGACATTTTTACACTCTGATTTAGAACTGGATCAAGTGATTAATTGCACCATAAATCAAACCTAATCAAAATCTGGATAGAATTGAGCTGCTGTTATTGTCAGAAAACAGCCTTTCATCTGAGCAGAACTGTTTTTCCTAATGATTTTTAAAAGGAAATATTACTTCATAAACTTCTGATGGGTAACTTCTTGTTTGGTCACAATTCAGCATAGTTTGTAAGCTGTAATTGATCTCAGGCATTTCAGATTCCCCTCTTCTCTTTAGTGATTTCTTCCTACTGAAGCAGGGTTGTGATTTCATCTAGAGTGACCTTTCCGATGTTTAAACGTACAGATGGACCCAAGTACTTCTTACAGGGTCCTGTTGAGTCAAATTTTTCTTTTCTGCATTGAAAGATTTCCTGTTAGTGTAAATTTAGCTAAAAGATAGCAAAATGTGGTTGAGGGATTAAGTATGGTTTCCACGTGAGAGAAAACCATGATTTTTAGCTCGTGATTATTTTTGTTCACTATTTTCTGTTTCCAAAAATTCTTTAGATCTCTGAAGTGCCTTATTTAAGTAATGTCCCTAAACACAGAACATATAAGTTTTGTTTATACTGCTCTAGGTAGCCTTTTATTAGAAATCCCGTGGCTTGTGAGACCAAGCTTGAAGTTGTATATTCAAAGCACACAGCGTGCTGCTGCCTGCCTGCTTTCCATACCTTTGCATAAAAATGATTGTCACTGGCTGCTGAGACCAGGACACCAGAAAGCAGGTGGGGAACTTCTAGGTGCTTCACTTCAGAACGCCTGTAATAACCCAGTATGTGACAGTGAGTGGAAATGAAGTAATTAAAAGCAGCAGAATTCAGAATGTATTTTAAATTCTTGTGCAGGTACAAAAATGTCTCCAGTGATTTTACAAGAACTGTTTATTCTCAGAGTCTCAGAGGCTGTCTCAGCCCTCAGTTGGTAAAAACAGCAAAATCTCACATTTTGAAAAGGGAAACAAAAGAAAAAAACCCCTAAAGCCTCTGTTCAAAGTTTAAAAAGAAACTTTAGAAGGTGGTAGATGTTAGAATAAAAAAAGATGTATATTTTTATTTTCCTCATTCCATGTGAATGCCAGATTGTCTTCTTAGTTTATTTTAAATGTTCTCAAAATCTGCTCTTTCTTAGGGAGGATGTATAAATAATATCAGAGCATAAATGTCAAACATTTTTATACACAATGAGGAGCGCTGCTTTAAACAGGATGCCAGGATAGGATACTCCATTCAGCAAGGTTCTTTACCATTCCCCTTCCTGCAGTGATATTTGCATAGGTACCATTTCTTTAATGTGATCACTGTTTTCCTGCAAACTCATCATTACTGCGACAAAACCGCCTCTTTTTTCTCTTACCCCTCATTGATTTGGATGGCTAAAGCCATCTAAAAGTACAACACACTTTTCAGCAGAGGTTATACTACA
The DNA here is from genome assembly GCA_004320125.1 of Scolopax mira. Lineage (NCBI taxonomy): Eukaryota > Metazoa > Chordata > Aves > Charadriiformes > Scolopacidae > Scolopax > Scolopax mira. Next base: position 42,708 of record BJBW01012290.1, on the reverse strand, counting down.
AAAAAACCTGCCAAAAATGTGTTACCACTGTTTTTTCCATGCTTTGGAGAGGGTAATATTAAAAGCCTATTATTAGGAATTGATTTGTCAAATATGGCTGAAAATGGAGAGGCTTTGAGAGTATTTGGGATGGTATTTTTGAGTCGGAGTGGAAATTTACTTCCACTGCTCCACTGGTTTCTAGCAAAAGAAAACAGGAAACTAGAACGTATCACTCTTTTCAGGCTCCAAAAAGTATTCTTTATGTTTTCTTTTTAATATCTGTAAGTTTGTCATTAACTTTATCATCAAAAGGCTCATTTTAATACACCACTGCCAGGAAAGTCCAAAATCCAGCTGGTCACTTTGTCACTCAGGGTAGTTCCAGCCAACCTGCTGCCCACCGTCGCTGCCACAGGCCTTGGCATCACGGCTTTCCTCATTGATTATCTGGGTCTGGGGACTGATCTACAGATTTATATGATTATAGAGAAGCTACTAACAAAAAAATAAAGATAAAAAAGATGGTTTGCCTGTAGGGTTGCAGAACTGTGTATTAAACTGCAGTACTGCAAATATAATTTTAGTCCAGAACTGCTGTCTGGTTTTAAGCACAAATTTCCACTTAATGCGATAGTGGCTTCAGCTTGCTGATATAGAGAAACGATGCGTCTTTAGTTTATTCCATTATAATTGTTTATTCCATATTATTTTTGTCTCTTCCATAGTCCTTAAGCATTCCCTCATTTTGGTATAAATGTGGCATTTGTTCAATTAAATTTTACTTTCTTTAGTGGATCTGATTTAATATTACTATTTGCAGGACTCCATAGCAGTATTCTCCAGTTCCATGCTTTTGTTTTAAGTAGCTTTTTTATGGTCTTTTAGTTAATTTTCAGTTATGGGGGCAGTATTTCTATTCAAATACATTTGACTAAAATTTCTGAGGAAGTAATTGCAAAAAAAACCAAAAAAAGCCAAAGTATGGGCCAGTTATTTAGCTTATGATAATTTACAGGATTATAAATCTAGACCAGGGCTAACGTTTCACTTACTGTTTTATGGAAACCCAAATACATGGTAAAATTATCACTTTCTCAAAAGTTGATTATTTTTTTAAACCTGTCAAGAAAATCAGCTGGTTACTTCTTTAACAGGACACCTTATATTGCAAAATAAACATAAAATGTTTTAAAACTTCATTAAACTTCTAAGAGCTTATTTTAATGCCTTTCACTGGATGTGGGAAATTTTAAAAGGCATTTGGTGCCCTTTGCTTTCAGTATTGCTTCCATTCTGGGGAAATCAGAGCTGGGAATTTATCACCACAATTACACAAAGTATCTTGAACAGAAGTCTCTTGTTCATATAAATAGAAATACTAGTTTAAAAGGTTAACTTCTTCTGAATCTCTAAAGATTCACTGTTGATATTCTTAAAGGTAAACATTCTGTAAATATTATAGTAAAACAAAATTTTAAAGCCATTTAGTTGTTCTTAGAACATATTCCACACTTCTACCTTTTTATATAAATACACTTTGTGTTTCTTACTGACTCAGTGCAAAAAGATGCCGAGTCCTTTCTGTTTGATAAATAAAGGACTTAAGAACTTACAAGGCTGAAATATTGGCCAAACCCCACAGTTTGTCTTTGTATGAGAGCAAATGAACAGATAACAGTAAACTTGTACCTTATTTATTTATTTATTATTTATTTATTTTAAATTGGGAAAAGTAAAGAAAAGTGAAGGCAAACCAGTGCTCCAAAATGCACCTGGTAGAACTTCAAACCCTGTAATTCTCATGGCTAGAAATCTGAAACTGGATTCTTTTGTAGAAGTGCACTTGAGGCAGTTCTATCAGTCTTCAATGGAAACATTAGCTGTTTCGGGTACGTTTTGCTTTTAATTCACGGGAATATTAATTCCTAGCTCTATTAATAGCGTAAAGTAAAAACAGTGGATGGATCCATTGAATCTTAAGTTTGATCAGAATTTGGATCCTTGAAATGTGCTGAGTTAAAACAGCAACATCATCATTGGAGAAAGAACTTGAGAAGCAGCGAAAGACCCATGAGAGAAAATGCCCTAATGGAATTCATAAAGATGAAATATTTTACAAATCTGATTTAAAAATGAATTTTAAAACTAACAAGCTTAAGCCCCTGAAATAAAAACAAGCAATGCTCTCCCATGACACTTGCTTGAAAGTTTTACAAGGTCTTTTAGAACATAAAAAAGAATTTCTATAGTGCCCTGAACATTTTGGAGAAAAAACTCAATTACTAGAGTGGCACCAAGCCAAGTTGAATCAGTGCAAATGCTGCTGGAAGGAGCATCGGCACATTTCAATCTAAAATCACCTGCACAAACCCACAGGTGTGATGTGGTTACCAAAAACATAGGGTGAGGATTCAGACAGACTGACTTCTCTAATCTGTCTGATTATGCCAATTTTAATTAAGTTGGCTTAAGTAGCAGAGGCCAATGGTTGAACAAAACTATTAAATTTCATCTGAAGATGAAGGTAAAGCGCAAAGGGGAGCGGGGTTGTTTAGGGGTAAGAATGATTTTGTATAAGCTTAATTTTACAATGATTGTGGGCTGTGCACACCTTTTCTCTTTTTCCTAACATAGATGGCCGAGAATAACCAGACCACTATTTTAACCACACCAAGTAGACCTGCTCTGAGTAAATTAATCATTTACTATTTGGCAAACAGAATTTGCTGAATGTCTAATAAAGCCTGAATAAAATGAAACACACTTTTTAAATTTGGTAGGAATTTTGTGTTTGTACTTTTTAGTCACTGGTGATAAAATGTGTCAAAAGTCGAAAACATTGTAAACGTCCCTAAAATACTCATCAGTTTGTCTCAGCTATGGCTATGGGTGACAAACTGTAGGGACAAGGCATTCAACATATTCCTCCCTGCAGTTCTTGGGTTTTTGCTGCAATTGCCAGGAATTGCCAATATTGGAAGTGCTGGATTTCATGGTGTGAACAATCATGGGCTGCAGCCTGGACTGAGGCCAGAGAAGTCTTTTCACGTTTGCCAGCAAAGCTGCCTTCAGAGAGCAAGAGCGTTCAATTGCTCTCAGCCTGGATGGGTTTTAAACAGACAATCTCAATGTGGTGAACTCACTGCCTTGATTAATTCCTGACCATCCAGATCCTGGTCAGTAATGCAGTTTTCTAAAATGTATTTCCTGGTTTTCAAGTAAGCTTCAATAAAGGTTCTAGAAATAGTCTGTGCTGGTGATGCAAGAGGAAGACTATTATATGCTAATCATTTATTTTTTTTCACAGAGGTGGGTTCCTGGCGTATAAAAATTTTGGAGAATGAAAGGGATGGTTTGGGAGACCTGGAGAGCCCCAATTAATGCACCGGCTCGAGCATTTGAACACCGCTGATGCGGAACAGCCTGGCCAGCAAAGTAAAGGTATGTCTGTTCATCCTGAACATAGAAAACCCTTTGTTTCATACTTTTTCAAGCCCTTGATCTCTGTGTTTAAATTACCTGCAGTGTCAATTAGTGGTAATTAATACATGGATGGAATGATGGATTTGATGCAATCAAATGTGTTTTAAGGAACTGGTATTAAAAGCAGGTGTTTGGTGTTCTGTGTTAATTACCAAGATAGTCCTTTTAAATATCATATAGTTTAAAAACTAAATATGATAAATGTATGTTACAACAGCTTTAACTATTTAGTATCATTCTGTGTATTAATGTCCATGTGCAGGTGTGCATTTGGGAAGGGGAGTCAAATTTAGGGCCCATGATAGCTGCCAGTGGTTTTATCTGAAGTAATCAATTTCAAAGTTATTCAGTTTCTTATTGAATAAAATAATTCATCAAAACTACAATATACTTTTCCCTCAAATGGTGCTCAAACTGGTATTTTATATGCTCTTATCTTGAAGTTACTGTACAAGACAGAGCTGCACTGGTGTGTCTGGAGGGCACAGAAGATAAGAGATCTGTGGGCAGCTTGTGGAAGCTCTGCCTGCAGAACTCTCAGACAGACCAGACTGGTGCTGGGAGGCACCTCCTGTTGTTTCCTCTCTGATCTGTGGTGACCCCTTTCCATCAGGCCATCGATGCCCACCTGGAGCAGGACTCAAGCATGTTCTTGGCTCTCCAGGAGGAGCATCCTGATGGAGGCATTTATTGACACCCCTTTTGTTCTGATATGGCAAAGGTGTCCCAGGGATCACAGGGAACGGGACGAAAAACTTCCCAGCCCTCCCAATCACCAGTATTTGTGCTACAGTAGTTCAAGTTATGAGGCCAAGTCTGACTCTAAATAATAATCACCACTCCGTATATCATGACTTTATGCATTTCATCTGAGACTAGAGCCCCTAATTAGTTAAGATTTCACAAATAAGGACTCATAAAGTGATTTACAGAAAAAGCAATTAGGGATCAAGGTACATTTTTAGACTTACTGTCTCAGGCTATAGTCTGAAATTCCTCTGTAAGCAACACCTGGAGCACTATTTAAATCAAAGAGACCAGATTTCTCTAAGGACAGTAACTATGAGTAACTTCAACATGTGAACAACTGCTTCATACAACTGTTTTGGAAATGCTGCTTCTGCCATTCCTTTCTTTACTTCTAATTAAAAATTAATTTCCATTGCATTCTTTTTGATAGGAATGCCAAGTGTGAAAAAGTCAGATATATCTGAATTCCATATTTCTTTTTTAAGATAATCTATTAGGATAAAAATTCATGAAATCCAATTCAAGTGCAGTGTTTTCAAGATAACGCACACATTAGGATGGCTTTCTTTGGCTTTTATGCCACACGCTTACCTCTGGGGTCAGGGCATTGTTATCTGAAGTCTGACTCGACAGCAAAATATGTGTGAAACCATCTTCTTTCCGGACTACAATGTCCCTGAACCGGCAGTTACTTTCATTCTGACGTACGCTGTATCTTAGTCTCTTATCGAAGACATAATCTTTCTCCCCATCTAGTTTCCTTTTCACAGTGCTGTGTAGATTCAAGCTTCCATTGGCCAGAGAAGAACCTTTCAGATGGAAAGAATCAAAGCATGATTATGTCTATAACTTCAAAGACATGGAGTGATAATTACTATTAGTTTCAACATAGCTCGGTATTTACAGTAGCCTCTATGTGATAAATCTGATAAACCAAAAATCTGCCTGGCTAGTCCCATGTGGCCTCAAAGCCATTCTTATTATTCTGTATTCCAACATTCAGTATTTTTGTTCTCTGATCAGACAACCCCTAGATCCAAGAATTATATCGGACATAAGACTGGTGCTCTTAGTGAGAATCACTTCTGTTTTGAGGAGGAAACCAATTGTATCATAGTCTTTTATAGGAATTTGGGGTGACCTTTGAATTCACAGAAAAATCCTAATTCATCTTTGGAAGAACTTGACACGACAAGTTTAGTCCAAATCCCACCTTTCAAAGTTACGTTGTCTTCTTTTACTGGTGACCAAAAAGTCCTTACCAAAGGACAACCTGAACGGACAGTTGTTGCACATCGCTGTGTGACAGTAAGTGACAGGAGGTCCTTACTAAGCTGAACCGCCGTTCTCTTCCATGTATCCTTGTGGCTGGAGCACAGTCAGCCAGCCTCTGTGCTCATTACATTTTACAGGAACAATAATTACTGGCTTTTGACTTACAGACATGATATTAATACCGGACTTTGTAGATAGAAAATATCTGTTGACATTTTGGAGGGTATCCAGCAGTAGGGGAAAAGGGAACTGTGACAAGAAAGATACAGCTCCTCCTTAAAAACAAAGAAGAGTAATAGTACACCAATTTTAAAACATATTTATTCTGACTGCCACTGTGTATGAACTGTAAACTATTACTCTGTTGATGTTTACAGTTCTCTGTACTAGGCAATATATGATGATTGATAACAATGCTGAGTTGGAATGTTGAAAATAACTGTACAAGCTTTTTACGCAATACTTTTTTTGATTATGGATGTTTTACACTATTGCCATTAAAAGTACAGCAGAGACAGGTTGTTGAAGAACACAGATTGAAGGCACTCTGTTCATTGAAATAGTTTCCAAATCTGTTTTTTGTTTACATATACATGAGCCCACAATACGCCATATTTAAGAAAGGCCAAGAAAGAGCTGGCTGAAAACACCTTTGTTTGTTCTGTTCTTTACTCCTGCCAAAGCTGACCTGTTCCAGCTTCTGGTGTCAAATAACCAGGAATTTTTAAAGGGCAGATGACATGAATATTAGAACATAGAGTTAAATTTTGTAGTTTAAATGACCACTGTCCAATTAAAAATATTCTGTTGGAACAGAATTGAGTGGTGACTTCGTAACAGATTCCACTCAGGACCACAGTCACCCTCATTTTGGATTGGTTGTGTTTCAACTTGACGTTTATGTAGGTACCTGAACTGTCTGAGACCTCTCTGTTGGCAATGGCCTATGGAATTGTTCACAGCCTGTGAAATGCCTGTATATACACCTCAGTTACAATAGCTGATGTTAATATATAGAGTGTGTAGTAGTATTTAACCGGTGCATCATTTGGCCTCACCATATAATATTTGTATGTGTGTACAAATATATCTATACACAGAAGTGCATATCTGTTAAACAGTCTGCTATTTCAGTCAATCATAAAACTCTTCTATGTTTTTCATTAAGAGATGCTTTCTAAAGCATTGCCTGTATTATACCGAATCGGGGATTCAATTGGTGCAATGCAAACATGGACAAGTTACCATAGATAGTTTGGGAAAAAAAAGCATTCGAAGCCAGCAGAATTTGAAACCTGTTTTCTTGACAAGAATTATCTACTCGTGTAGAAATCACCATGTGCTTCAATTTTAAAAATTAGGAATGATTTCTATGGTGCAGTTCTACTTTTTCATAAGGCTTTGCTACTGCATATATTTTGACATGTATTCTTACAAACAAAATCAACTTGTGAAATTACTAATAGCATTGGGAATAACATATTGAAACAAATTAATTATTTGACTTAGACAGACTTTTAAATATTGCATTTTTATCTATTCAGTCCTTACTATGCTGCTTGACCCAGCAATAAACTAGTAAGATGTGAACACTTAAAACTCTTAAAAAAGTGTAAAGAACTTATAAAATCAGAGGCACAAATGACCATTGAATGGAAGATATGTCAGACCAACTGTGTGACCAACTGGTGTTGCAAATTATACCACATTCATTTTAAATAGAAAAGGTAGGAGAATGGTAGAAGATTAACTCACACAGATAATCCAGCTCAACAAAAAGCCTCCTGGTAATAATTTTATTTTAAGTTTTTGTTCTATTCTTCATTTGAGTAACGTATTGAGTTTGTAAATTAAATAGATGTAGTAGGAAACTATTGATCTTATAAAAATATTTTAACTGTCTGCACACCAGCTGAAGGAAATTTAACCAGAGGAAAGAAAGACCTGAATTAAATAGGAGAGAAACATAAATTGAAATTCCATGAGTGGATGATTAACAGAACAACATATAGTGAGTAAATTGTTTCAGTGCATCCCTGTGATCTTGATTACATCTGATAAACTGGAGAAAATGATCAGCAAAATCTGAAGTCAACGCTCAAGTTGTATCAGGCCAATTTAGCACATCTGTGGATGGATGTGATGGAGGGTTTGATCTGGAGCCACTAACGCATCCGGATTGTCCCCCACGTGAGGGGGACACCTGCTTAATGCACAGAATGGTCAAGGTACCTTAGTCTGTCATGATGAAAAATGACCATGACATAGGAAAAAAGAGGCATTCTCAAAGCAATCTATACTGCATGTGAAACAAATTAAGGATATCGCAAATTAACTAAGGAAGCTTTAGGTACCTCTAAATGTGGTTTAGTAAGTACTTAATGCTCCGTCTATGTACAAAAAGAAAACAGAACAGGAGAAAACATTCCTTCCTTTAGTGGGAGTTTAATCTAATTTTGTTTATTGTTAAAAACAAATGCCTTGTTTTTAATCAGCAGAACTGTGAAATACCTAAAACCACACTGATGTTTAGATGAAGTTTCAATATTTTTTAAGGGAATTTCCAATATTCCCAGACCTCTGGGTAATCTAGTATCTAGATTAGGCAGATAGTATCTAGCATCTTGTATCCTCCTCCGAGAATAGCAGTAAAGGATGCTATTTAAGGAGAAAACAAAACACAAGCTTGGCCACTTTCTGCAGTCCTTTCCCCAGCACCATCCCTAAAGGTTGTGCAGCACTATGAGAGGACTCATTCCCTTCAGTATTTGCTCATGGACCTTTTCCTCTAATCCCCTTTTGAGCCTGTTGATGCTCTCTGTCTCCACAGCCTCCTGTGGTATGGGTTTGAGAAGTTGTGTAGCCACTACACAGAGAAAAAATGTCTTTCATCTGTGCTTTTATCTGACGTTCTACCAGTTTCAGTGAGGGGTCCCTAGTTCTGCTGTTGAGGGATTTAGTGAACAACAGTTCTGCGTTTACTTTAGTTGAGGCCTTGATGATTTTGTAAACTTTGATCATATTCACCCTCAGCCTCCCCCTCTCCCAACTGAAGCCTCCTTTATTCTTGTAATCCTCTTCATCATTTTAGTTGCCTGTCCCTGTATCTTCTCTAATACTCCACTACTGTCAAAGGGAACAACAACATGTAACTGCTGTTGGTACTAAGAAGGGCCTAAAGACTCCAGATTGAGTCTGAAGTGGGGGTTCCATTCCACACACACGCAGTGATCCTTGTGCTGGAACCAGTGTGCAGGTAGGGAGCCATACTGTGAAGGGACCTGATGAACTGTTCTGGTTGGAAACCCACCCTGCAATACCCTGGTTAATTTTCAAACGGATCAGGTTCACCCTGTAGCCTCAAAAGTACTAAAAGTAGTGGAGGGGAAGGGGTGGGAAGAATGATCAGGATGTGATGGGAAGGAGGACTGGGCTGTTCCTTTTGTTAGCAGCGTGCATTTATGCTGGATGAAAAGGATGATGGAGGTAGGGCTTTGATTTTTCTAGGTGAAATAAACCATGCTTCCTTTATTCTCCCTGGTAGAACAGCTTGGCATTCCTCAGCCTCCCCAGAGCCCTTCTCTGTCTCCTTTCTGTCTTTCTTGTGGGTAACGGTTAATACTGTACATACTTAAAGCAGTGTTCTGTTGATAATTTACTAATAATTTCAGACTTCTCCTGTTAAGAGAGCATCTGTAAGATATCTAAAAGTAATGAGTTTTTATCCAAACTGAGAAAGCAAGCATATTTGGTTGTCTTTTACTGCCAGTATTGCTCCAGAATAAATAAAACGGAACAAGCTAAAAAAAAAAAGGAAGCAGTGACTAAGTTCATAGAGAGTACTTAAATTAAGGGCACCATGAGACTACAAAGATTTTTGTACTGGAGAAAACCAGTGGTTAGTGATACACGACAAGCAAAAATTCTTCAGCAGATGGTACAGAAATAGAGGTATGCAGAAAAAGGAAAGAGAAAATTAAAAGGCGATGTTTTTTGATGCTGTCAAGAAACTTAACAAAACAATCACTCTTAATTACACTATCTGGAGAGAAACAGAAATGTGGTAACAGAAGACAACAAATATCATCAGAAAGAACAGTACTGTCAGCTCCTGGGAGCCTCAGTGGATGTTCTCCCACAGAGTTTTCAACATTTTCCAATTTGCAGACCCTTAAATAATTTGTCAATAAAGATGACTCTCCTTATGACAGGAGGTGTAAAAGGTGGAAGAGGGGTCTTGGTAAGAAAGGTTTGTGTCAACGTCAGCAAGGTTCTAGGCCCCCACCAGGGTACATATATGATTTTGTGCATATATCTGTAGATATACATCTTTTGTGCCTACATCTGTAGATAGTCATCTTTCTGAGGTAAAGAGCTTACTGGTGAGAGTTCTATCTATAGGCTGAGCAGGAAACACTTGTACCCAAGTACACAACCTTGTAGACAAAACCAAATAGAGGGTGGAAGTCCGTTCAAGGAGTCATCAAAAACTAGTTTTCAAATAGGTATTATTTCTTTGAACAGAACTGGCATACCACAGACAAACAAAATATATATTTTTGACTAGTTACAGTTTATAAATTACTAATTGTATTGCTTGGTTCGATACACTGGTAGTTAACCATTATCATGATATGAAAGAATATTGGATCAAGGTGATGGGTTTTGGAGGCCTTCAACCATAGGCTAAGACTGGTAGCAGAGCTGGGTTTTCAAACTGTGGGGAATGTTTGAGTTTTCCAAGTCTAGGCTTCATCTCAAGACCAACTTAAAATTTCTATATACATTTTCTGTGGGCTCTTACACTTAGCTGTGAAATGAGCCTGACATTCATCTGGGCTCCACAGGGGCAATCCCAAAGCTGACACAAATCTCTACTTCATTGGATTCTGCCCGGGAGCCAGAGCTTCTGGGAGCCAAACCCAGGTCCTCCAGGCTCCCTCTTTGTTCTCCATACAATGCCTGGGAGCCCTGCGAGCGCTGATGGGGCATGTCGGGCTTTCGACTTGCAGACTCCGTGGCAGAGCGCCCGAAACCTCTGGCATCGCTGGCTGCCTCCGAACGAAGCGTGGGAGTCCTGCCAAGCAGACTGCCACATTGCTCCCGCTCCCAGGGGACAGGGCCATGGGACCTTGGCTCGGATTTGGAGAAAGTTTTGAAACCCAAGATGTTTGGAACAAAACTTCTGTTATTCAGCAAATTGGTATTTTTCTCTGAAACTTTCTGCATTTGTAACTTGTAAAATTTCAGGCCGGTTTGAGAGTGACGTCTATCCCGGTTAAAACGAGCGTGTGATACTAACAGGACACACGGCAGGATCACTCTGGCATCAGCTCTGTGACTTCCCCGTGAGTGGGAACACCGAGGGAGCTCAAAAATTGTTGGATTTGTTGAAGAGCAGCGCAAGTTTCTTCGATTTGACATTTCGAATCATGCAACATCCTGTATCAGGAAATGTGATTTCTCACAAGCTTGTAGGGAAATATTAAAAAAAAAAGGTAGTATTTTTAGTTTGACCCTTCTCCAGCAGTTTCTGTCATCTCTTACTTTGGAAGTCTCAACTCTCCTCTCTATAGTTTGCTCCACTGTGCATGTGCTGGGTCCCCCACAGCAAGACTGGAGGGATTTCTGACCTTGGAGTTCTGCGGAGTATGGGTTTTTCAGAGGAGACCCAGGTAGAGATTTAAAGATCTCTTGCTTTTGCCTACAGGGAGGTCAGAATGCAAGGGAGAAGGGAGAGCAAAATACAGAACAGAAGCGATGGATGCGGAGAACGCAAAAGCCATCATAAAGAAGTGTTTTACAGGAGCTGGATACATCAGAAGTTCAGGCAGGAGCCCATGGAGAAACTCCTGGCTGCTTAGGCAAAGCAGCTTTCTACAGAAATAGAGCCCTCTTACAGGGATTATTCAAACAGGGGCTGGTGGATGCCATTCATTAGCTCTTGTGGGGACAAATGAAAGGCTCATTTGACTTTACAGGTTTTTGTGGCCCTTTAGTTCTTTGTTGGAAAAAAAAAATCTAAAATATGGGGATTAATGTATTTTAAAGATGCATTTTTAATCACAACTTCCAAAATGAAGAACATAAAACAAATTATTTAAAAAATACTTCATTAGAAACAGTAAGAAAGCAAAGAAAAGTAACTTTATATGCATCTGTAATTAGATATGTGAATCTTTCTAAAGAAGCAAATAATTTTTTAAGCAGTCTTATATGAGCTCATACTCATCAAAATACCAAAGCCTGTACTCTCAATTTTAAGCGTCATTGACATCGTCTGGGCTACTAATTTTGCATTTAGAGCTGAACCACACATTTTGCTGGTTTAGGAATCTTCAACAAGATATTTAATGCCTGGATCGATAAATCCCAGGAGTTTCAGGATGTAACCAGTAGGACCAGGCAAGGTCAGTACTACTTCCCAAATCCAGTAGCATTTGCCAGGAGGGTGGAAAATGGAAAGTGGGGCGGTATAATTTATGTTGACTTTTGAAAAGTTTCTGGCAGGGCAATTCACAAGAAGCTGTTAAGGAAATGAGTGCTATCATGGGCTATAGAAAGTGGCTAATAAAAATAAATAATTGGAACAAATGGTTACTTTTCATCATGTCGAATGATTAGTAGTTGGCTGCCCCAAGGACCTGCAGGATTGGTTTATTTAATGTATATATTAATGAACTGGGAAGAGAAGTATGAGAGGAGAATTTGAAGGGAATACAAAGTAAGTAGAGTAAAAACTCAGAAAGATTTTGAAGAGCTTCACTGAGTCATAAGAAAAAGGTGAACTGGCAACAGTAAAGCAGATTAAATGCGTAATGAAAAGAATCATACATATAGCTGTGTTCTAAAAAGTAATTTTTTTTTCCTAACAAGGAAAAAAACCCAACAACCATGCACAACTGTGTATCACTCAATGAAAACCTTTATGCAGTGTGTAACAGCAGAAAAAATAATTCTCACAAGGTTGTATGGGCACTATATCAGTAAGCAGTAGGAAATCATTTGGAACAGCTCCTGCTGTTTTTAAAAGGTATTAAAAAACACCCCACACACCAAAGACACAAGAGGATACTGAAAACTACCAGGAATCTGGAAAGGCTGTGTGGCAGGAAGGCTGAAAAGCTGGGGCTGGACACGGATCACCAGGATGTTTTCCGCTTTATTCCTTCATAGAAGGACAAGAGCTTCTTCAATGAAAGTAAAGGTCAAAACAACCCAAACAAAACCCCAAACCCAAAAACCTGATTAAAAAAAAAAAGTGCATCTCATTGTTAACTCCTGGAAAGTACTGCCACAAAGCATTAATACTGAGGAACTTGGATGCTACTCAGCCATACTTACCAGGACACTCTGTAGAAAGAGTGGTGTTAATTCTGTTTGTAAAGTAACCCTGATCTTTCTAGACCATGGGTCTGAGCACAGGTAACTGAGCAATAAGCTGGTACCTGCTGACACACCAATGTTGCAGTATGGTACGTACCTCCACCGCCTTGTCATCATTTCCCCACGAGGACTTTAGGCTGCAAAGGCAAGTAACAAAGCCCAGGCTGCTTAACGTCACCCCGTGAGAAGCAGAAAGAGAGAAGCCAACTGACAAAAAAATGGTACAATGTATGGGGAAAGAGCGTGGAAGTCGTTTATATGCCTCTCACCGGATCACGTGTGTAACATGACGATGATTTTCCATGAGTGGACTCTCTGCAGTTGCTGCAATTAACCCCCACCCCCCTCCAAAGACTGTAGTTTAAATCACATACCAATTCCATTCACAACAGGTGTATCGTTACTAACTTCCAACACACTGGGCAAATTTTTTTCTCCTTCATGATCGTTTAAATCCATGTTTTGCTGTTGTGAGCCATTCCCAAAATGTCTAGAATCCTTTTCATGACTGCCATCTCCATTCTGCAGACCATTATGTGGCTTTTTCAGTGGCATGATCTGTAAACCGCTGGGAGTAGTTCGGTAAGTCACAGTTTTAGCAGCCCTGTCATTAGCAGATGCTGGCTTTGCTGCATATCCTCTTTTCTGTTTTTGAAGAGATGGATTAATTCTCTTTCTTTTGTGTGTTGACCCTTTAGACTTCCCAGTTTCAGAAGGTCTATGTGATATTTTCTCAACAGATGACCCTCGGCTTTCCCGTAAAAATTTTGGGGCCTGTTTGCCATGTCTAGATCGCTTTTCTCTAGTCACGTGTAGTCCATTGAACTCATCAATAAATTCCTCACAATGTAGCAAATGATGTTCAGGTTCCCAGGTGTCTTCGTTGCTTCCGTAGCCTTTCCACCTGATGAGATATTCCCACTTGCCCTTCTTGTTCTTCCTTTTGTCTACAATCCTCTCCACCTAAGCAAAAAAAAAAAAACAACAAACCCAAATGTATCATTCTAGAAAGAAAAATAGTTTGGTCATAAAAACCGTATGTTCTTCATTGACAGCTGGAAAGGCCTCCCTGGTAGTAGAAAGGTGCCTTTAGCATTCATGAGATACTTAAATGTAGTGCCTAAACCATGGAATGAGTCTGACATGGAAAGCTGACAAAGTGCAGAACCCTAATTCACAGCTTAAAACTTACCTTAATTTCACAGGATGCATTCCAACCCTCTATTGCCGTTGGATCCTGTATAGACCATGCTGACTCCTGACAAGAACCTACTCGCTGTGTGTATAAACCACCTGAATTTATGTTTAGGGGAATGAGTGTTACATGTTCCTGATCCAGAAAGGATTCCCATGAGCAGACACGGCAGGAGAGGAAGGGGATCCAGTAGCCCCAGCAGCACTTTGACAGCAAAGCCATTTCCCCTCCAGAAGACATTAATAAGAGACATAAACACCTGATCAAACCTGATCTGGGGACCTGCAATAGCCACAATGTCAAGAAACAAGAGAGAACCTCAAGTTGGTCAATGAAAGCATGATTTCTTAAAAAGTCTGGTTGTAAAATGAGACTATTACTATTACATTCCTCAGCTATGTCCTGTTTGAAGGAAGTTAATAAATATCTTTATTTTCAGCTACTAATCATTCTCCTGAATCCACACGTAACATTATGTTCCTACAAACATCCCCATTCTTCTTCCTGTCTTGAAACTATCATCTTGAACGGAGAACTGCTTAACAACTTACAATATCTTACACCAAAAAGCTTATCTGCAGTGGTGTACATCCACTTTGCTACTTCCAACTTATAAAAATTTGTATTTTTTATGAATGCAACATTTGAGTAAATACACAAAAATTGTGAGTGCACCAATTTAGAAGAAAAAAGCAGCAAATGAAAGGAATTAAGGCAGGATTTTTATGCAGAAGGAATGAATTTCATGAAGCTCTGTTAGAGAGCATCAGCTCAAGGAACGTTTCTGTACCAAGGGATAAAGGACTGTACTGGGGCTGGGAGCTGGATGTGCATTAACAACATCATGCTGTTGTGGAAAAGGGACTGTACAACTGAAGAAATCTTTGTGCTGTCTCAGCGCTGGCAAGATCTCAACTAGAGGGAGAGATCACCTGGAAACCCGGGCACCATCAGTGGGCAGTGAGTCAGGGGTTTAAACTGCATCAAGTGAAATTTAGCTCAAGTCAGTAGCAAAAATGTTGTAATTTTGATGAAGGATGAAGCACTAGAAGAGGTAATGTGGGCAAGGTATGGAGGGTTTTTAGAGGCAACAGGTTTTGTTAGGATAAACATCTGTGACAAAAAGTCATTGCTGGAACATCAGGTTATGATGAAAAACCCTTTCAAAGTCTCTCCCCATGTTTTATTTTCTGATTCTTTAATTTTTAATTTTTTAAAAAATATATGTCTTATGAGGGATAACCACTAATGAAAAAAAAATATCTTTAACCAAAAGCACTGTTGTTAATTTAGCAAAATAAATAAGTGGATAGCTGATGTGAAAGCTTTCACTGCTTTTCAAAGAAAAAGCACCTCACGTGAGGAACAAGAGTGGGAGCTGTATGGAGAACTTAACCTTGAAGAAGGGCAATCACAGCATTGTAAGTAATTGTTCTTTTTAGGTCCCCTGTTAGAGCAAACCAATGGATTAATTCTGTCTCTTCACCGCTGGAACTGTACATTCATAGAAATCTTGGTGGGTTCCCCAAAGGAGTCTAAATGTAATTAGCAGCTAAACATTATACTTCTATCTCAATTCATTTACATGGGAAGTGTGCTAAGATATCTGTGTCTGAGTCGTGGTGGGACAGCTTTTCTCCATCTCCAGGGCGCTCAGCTGCAGCAGCCCAAACAGCTCGTTCCTCTGCTCTCTCTTATCAAGTATCTGCACGGAACCACCACAGAAGCATCCCCTTTACTCTGAATTTAGCACCAACCCCTTCAGGATTGCTCAGCACGGCAAGATGATTAACTGAAGCTCAGTCTAGGCAAACTTGAGATCATTTGTCTGAAAAGAGGAAAAGTCTTCACAAAAAAAAAAAAAAAATTGAACTGGATATTTTTTTTTTTTGGGTCCTCATTTGGGATGTGTGGCTTTCAATTGTCAAACTAATAGACTTATTATGATCTTGTTGACTTTATAGAGAGCAGCTGTCCAAATTATCCCCAGCTTTAAAATACTTCTCATCCTCCTCTCCAGGCCTACCCAGAAAGACTGTACATTGAAGCATGGGATACTGGAGTGGCCCCTGGTTGTCTGTGGATTTGTTACTTTAATTACTGCAGCTCACTATATGAAGGAGATATATATGTCCTGGGGAAAAAATTAGATTGCTGCTAAACTCAGTAGACCTCAGCTATGATTTACTGTAGAGATTTTGGTTTAGTGTTATTCTGTCTGTACCAGCTGAGCAATACATGCACCCTCCTCCCTTTTTAACTCAGGAGTTTGGGCTTGGAACAGAAACTCTTGTGTCAGATTGATGCTACCTTGGAGTAACTTCTTTCTTTCGAGGGGTTACACCATTCCATCCCCCCATCTCCAGAAAAGATGGACAAATATCTTGACATTTTCAGAATCGTGTACAAAAAGCACCTCTTCAACCTCATCTTCTTTCGCTCATGCACGTCTTTACATTTAAACTTCACCGATTTCTCATTTTCACATTGTTCCTCTACTACACAGAGGAAAAGTGAAGGGAAGAGGTTTCTTGGAGAGCATTTTTAAATATGGAAAACATTCAAATATTTTGGTGATGAGGCATTTTGAATTTCAATTAAGAGGATAAAAGGAGAAAACATGAGTGTCCTTTGTTCCTGGGAAACAAAATACTGGCAACGGAGAATGTGATTAACCAGTTCAACACATCATGAAAGGAGAATAAAAGTATTTATGAAATTGGGTCAAATTTAATAAATGGTTTCAGAAGAAATATTCAGAAAGCAAACATATTTGGGAAAGACTAAGTATTTCATTATAGCATTTTCAATGTTTCACTTCCAATTTAACTAACAAAACTAAAATAAAGAGGGACTAAATAAACTGAAGACAAAATGTTCTGTTTCTTTCAGTTTATTGTTTTGCTGGGGAGAAAATGAAAGGTGGGTCGATCCAAAATTGGTTGTTTTCCATGGGTTTTTTTGGTTCAGCCATCATACTCACTCTCTTGACAAATGATGCATAAAAAGCCCGAGTAGATGCTTGCCTCATCCTTGTTACTGCCTTGTTGGTCATCACTGAATGCATTTGAGGGCAGCATCCAACATACCTGACCTCTCAACACAGTCCCTTTTCTTTCTTGGGGCTTTAAGTTCTTCAATGATATTTGTCCCCTTTGGAATGTCACGTTGTTCCTTCAGTGCATACAGTGAAGTGCTTCAGTGTAGGCATCAATGTAAGTTTTTTACCCACACCTGGTACTCTCTGTCCCATTTTCCTTCAATTCACAGTCCACAGTAATAACAAACATCACAATTTCTTTTTTTTTTTAATGATGTATATTTGTTTAAACAGGTAGTATATAAAGTAATGAACTTTCTGCATTTACTTAAGGTTTTATGGAATCATGAGTTTTCTTAATGAGAAATAACTCTGTGACAGCTAGTGATTAATAGAAATAATACTTTCATTCCTTCCTGAGAACAAGCAATACACAGTTCTGAGAATATGCAGAAAACATACTCAATGTCTGATTTTCCATTTTCCCCCTCAGTTCTGTCTTTAATGAGAACTGAATAACACCTTCCCAAAAGTGACCTCGGTAGTTACACTTTGCCAAATCCTTGAATTCACTATTTCTAGTTTGGAAAACTACGTAGTTAAATTTAATAAAGGTGATGTGACTGCAAATTTTTCAGGGGTATCACAGTGGATATTGGAGTGTTGGAATTGACATCTACCCTTCTCTCTCTCCCCACACCTCCTGGTTAATTCTGGATGAACTGAGGTGCTGATGTGTTACCGAATAAATACGTTTACAGAGAATAAATAGAATGAGACCATGACTCCGCGCAACTGCATTTGCAACACACTTCTTAGCTTCCTTAAACCTAGCTCTGTACACAGCTGTGCAAACTAGGATGAAAGTCATAATTAAAGCCTTTAAAAAAAGTTTGTATTCTAAACTTAGTGCGAAATAAAAAAATGCAATTCAATTATAGTACAAATTCATAGAGCCTCATAAACTTAGTGTTGTGATCGGCAATCAAGTGCTGATATATGCAGAGTACAACACACACACATCTTCCCTCACAGGGTCAAAACCACTAATTTAACAAAGCTGTGTTACTGTCCACTTATAAAAAGTAAAATCTAGGCTAAGTTAAAAAAGGGTCATTCCTAGTGCATTATTTCTATAGATATAATTGTAAAGCCGGAGCTTTACAATATACTCATCTCACAGTTCAAAGGAGCTCTATAGAGCATAAATAAAAATCCTTATGCTCCCAGAAAAGACCTTCCAGGAGATCAGTAAGCTCCTGGAAAGGTTTGGAACATTGTGTATCTGCATATCCCAAAGTAAGTATCTGCCATCTCCACTTCTCTGACCACACACATCTACGTAACTGATTTCAACTGTAATCTGTGATGCTCAGTGGGTCTCTGTTAGTGGAGAGTCCAGAGCAGAGAGCCACTCCATGACATAGACTAGAAAAACTGCTTTTAATGACTATAAATTACAGGACTTGTAGTGTTTTATGTGTTTTTGTCATTGGAGGTCTTTGTCCACTGTTGTGCCTCAGGGTGTTGGAAAGGTATTTGAAGAAAGTGCCCAGGGAAGAAAGGCAGTAAGATTTCTGAGAGAGATAAAGACCATCTGATTCAACATGCTTGTCTTTTAAAAATTCATGATTGCCCTAACTTCCTCCTTTTTCCCTTCCCTTTAAGAAATAACATCTTTCATTAGTGGTAAATCTCTTGCTTGCTTCCATTTGTAACTTATTTGTCTTTCTCTTGTATTTGTACTTAATTTCTCAAAATCTGGTAATTGGAGCATTTGTTCCAGATGCACAAAAAACACAGCAGCGTATCATCTTCCGAAGCAGTCAGCATTAGTCTTAGAAAAATAATAGTGGAATGAATCTCTCTGGGTTTCTCTTCTGAATCTGACCCACAATTTAAAAACAGAGTAGATCAAATCAATGTCCCAGCTATGAACCCCCCCAATAGTAAATGTGTAGTTATCTGCAAGGTCAAAGTGAAAGTGAAAGGGCTAGATAGTTATAAAAATGAAAGGGAAGATGTTCCTCATCTGAATTATTCACAGGCAAAACATCAAATGACATCTTCCCAGGAAGTTCAGTGAACACCCTCTTAATGTCAAGAAGACACCGCTTTTTATTCAGTTCTTTTTTTTCTCTTTTTGAGCATATAGATTTTTCATTTTCTACAGTCTTCTTAGGAAAGGTATTAAACTTGGCAGGCAAATCCTGGAAGTGCTGTATTTTCACTGGGAAAAGTCCATCAGCCTCATATTAAACACGGTTGCAAACCACTGCATGAGGTCTATGTGTCCTCCAACACACACGTGGGAAGACTTTTGGCAGAATGAAGAAACGCTGCTCCCTGTATCCTTGATCTCCCTCTCCCCATGGACAGTAACATTGAGGGGGCTTCCATAGTCGTAGAGACCCATAGTTCTATACCAGCTTCGTATAGAAGAGAAGTACAGGGCAAGTTAGTTGTATTTTATGGTAGTGATGCGGCGATTAGAAATTACTACTAAAAGTGGTTGTTTTCACTTTTCTGGACTGCAAAAGTGCACCGTCAGCTTCCCTGACACCCAGGTATTTTAAAGACACTGAAACATAAACCTCGCTCCGTGCTTCTGGAAGCAACATGATTTCCTCTTTGTGTAAGGGCTCCCCTGGTCAAAGGAGCTTCCCTTTTATTACCGGTTTGGATGAAATGAAGCTGGATGGTTGCCTGCAGAAAACCAGCCAACCACAGCTGCCAGGGAGACTCATATCTCTAGTGACCTTACGACATTTTTCTTGGAAATCCCACCTTTCTTTGAAATTTGGTCTCACCAGAACTGAAATTTTGGGCTGGTCTCTCACTTGTTCATTTCTGGCTCTTTTGAAAACTGCCACATCTCCAGCTCCACACAAGGGCTGTGGTTCCCCCCTCGATGCCATCTGTCCCCCTCACTGACTCTAATAACAGAACCCATTTCCTTGCCCTTCTCTTCTCTCATTTCACTTACGGCAGCTTTCTCCTGGTCAGAACTTACAGTGCTCCAGTCTCTCAGTCTGTTAAAGCCATTTCCTTCTCCCACTATATATTCAAGGATGAATTTAAATCACTAAATCACTTTCTTTTATTAGGATATTTAAGTGTATGTGTGTAAACAATACCTGTGGTGGAAGTGCCACAGTTGTAGTTTTTGGAGCAAACAGGAATAATAATATACACAGGAATCTTGCACTGGAGGAAGGGCATTTTTGTACAGACTGATACTGTCTCTTGGGAAAGGACTGGAAAAGGAAAACTGTCAGATGACACAGGGACCAGGAAAGGAATTCTTGATCAACATGTGTAGTCCCTGTCATTGTAGGCAATTACATGATATAATCCCTTTCATATTGGGTATGTTCATGACACGGAGCACATTTCTGCCTGGGCTTATTGTTGACAGGCTACACAGCAAACGGTCATTCTGAGACGGAATGATTTTGTAAAACAAATGTTAGGTTTTTTTTTCTTTACGCTAAATGAGTTCATTATTGTATTTCATAGTTCATGTTTCTTAGGGCAAGGAAGGCAAGAAGCAGGGTACACCAAATCTTGATGTCCTTTATGTTAAAAAGTGCTCAGTCCTGAACTCCCTGAACCCTCTACAGACTTGCTTGCACAATTTATTTCAGAATGAATCTATTAGAATGCTACCTAGAACGTTAGAATTTGATGACAAATGCTTACTTTTATTTCAGTACCAAAGTACATCTGGTAATTTTTACTGTACTGCTAAATCTGCTTTGTGTATTACAGCGCACACTTTAAATTTAGAAACAACAGATATTTTCCTGGTTTGTAGAGCAACAAAGGAAAAAATAAATGCTGTTCCTATTTACTATCACAAGAGAGATTTAAAAACACAGTGAGTCTACGCTGCTAATCTCAGAGAAATGAGACAGGGATGAAATTTGCTTTAAGCAGAACTGTTCTTGTACAGCTGATTCCTGTGACAAGCACAGATGACTAAAAGATGAATGAGAAATCTAAATTCAAGGAGACAAAATATTTTGCTAAGCTCTACAAAGAGCTGGCGGATTTGGACACGTGTATGGCTCTCGGCTTTCTAATACTGTGAACTACCTCCTCCAATGGTTCTCTGCCAAATTCAATGGGATTCTCCAGTTTTATACCATCTGAGAGTATATGCATGAGAAACGTGTGTGGTTACCAGAAAAGAACAGTTCAGCCCAGCCTAGAAAGGACCCAATTCTGCCTATTCTTCCCAATTTACTTAGATGCAAGTCATATCACAGTAGGAATCCCTGGGATTTAGACCATGAGGGTTTTTTTACTTTTATTCTAAAAGCAGTTTATAGGAACAGGAGCAGGACTTGAAAAGCATCACAGTTCTTTCAGTAAAACTGCCTGTGTTTCGTTAAAAGATACTCGTGTTTCTAAACAGATGTGGAAATATGTAAGCAGTAGTTAAAAAAGAAAAATATGACTATCACTAACAGTACTTTTCACCAACATTAAAGCAAGCCCTGAAATGCAGGAAGCAATTATTAATTTACATAAAAGCTGTACCTGAAGTGAGCTGTACCTGAAATCATTAGAAAAAAAAATATGTTGTTTTCTTTTATGTTCATTTGCAGTTTGTTCTCCTTTACCTCGCTCCGTCCCATCTTGTTCTAGTCTCCTGTTGTACAGTTCACTCAGTTTTTCCTCCACCATATGGGCTTCTTTCAGATTCCACTCAAGGCCAGGACTTCAATTCAACACATCTCAAACACATCCATCTCAAAGATTAGCCAGAAGTGAAGATTCCACATTAAAAAAACACAAAGGTTCAGCTATAATACAGGATAAATAAATATTTGAACAACTACTCTGCTGTACCACCACTCAGTGACTCACTGCTTTACGAATGCTACTGGTACGGCTGTCATAAAATAAACCACATGTTCTTGTGTGGTAGGTAGAAAAATATTTTCTTAGCCCTTTTACAGCAAAGTGGTAAACTTGAGCATGAAGAAGCGAAAGCCTAGGTTTTGGGGAGCTGCTCATCACTTGGTGGCTTACATAGATGCTGAGGACATAGGGTTTCAATGGGAGCATGAGCTTTACAAGAAGAAATTCTTTACTAGAAAGAAGTTCTTCACTGTGAGGGTAGTGAGACATTGGCACAGGTTGCCCAGAGAAGCTGTGGCTGCCCCATCCCTGGAGGGGTTCAAGGCCAGGCTGGATGGGGCTTTGAGCAACCTGGTCTGGTGGGAGGTGTCTCTGCCCAGGGCAGGATGATCTTTAAGGTCCCTTCCAACTCTCACCATTCTATGAGTCAATGACTCAGCTGTTCAGAGAGGCTTTGCCAACTTCGTGGTGTGTGACTACTGAGCAGAATTGTCCAGGGGGAGCTCACTGGCTTTGGAAAGCTTGTGCACTGGGAGAAGATGCGAGACAAGAGGAGGGTACGTGTCAGGGGGGCTACAAGGTGATACTGGTCAGTCCAAGCAGCCATTACAGAACATACTCTCCTTACCAAAACTTTTGAAGTGAATTTTACAGTGATCTTTGAAAGAGGAAAATGTAACAGCTTTGCAGATATTTTAAAGGAACATACCCTCTACTGAAAAGATGACTTGGTAAAACATAAATCTCTGTATTAGACAACAGGACAACTGGACAATTAAAACATGTGTTAGGTAGTTACTCCAAGATCCAGGATGTACAAGAGCAATATTTGGGTATGGTGTAAGAATACACAGTGACAAGATTTGTTTTCTACCTACTGTATACAGAGAGAGAGCCAAGTAGTTTGGAAATGATCAATACATATTTGACAGAGCAGCAAATCAGAAAGAATTCCCAGCCTACAGCTCTGAAATGTGAAGGAGGAGGGTAATCTCTCCCCCCTGACTGAGACAGGAGAGAGAGGAAAATTAAGAACTCAGTCCCTGTTATATTAATGGCTGCACTGGGACAAGGAGAGGTCACAAGGATAAATCCCAAATCTATTTCGTGGTTTCTATCCAAACTAGAATTGAGGCAATTGGTTTGGAGCATCCACATAGCAAAGGTAGTAACAGTCAAATTTGTGAATAATTCCATGCAGGGATAGGTTTTAGAAGGAAAGGGCTAAAAATAGATAACTTTGTAGATTATAGAAGGCTGAGGGGCAATCTTTTGAGTGAAAAGCTGAGGTAGCAGTTTGTAAAGTAGTGGGATAATAAGAGAAGAAAAGTCATGAAACACAAAGGTTTCTTTCAGGATTCAGTTGCTTTCTTCATTTTCTTGGTTACACAAATGAAGCTAATGTGATGACAAAACCCAGAAATGAGCCGAAAAGAAAGGTAGAGCAAAAGAAAGGAATAAAGAAACATGCTTTAGGCAACTATAACAGTGAAAGGAAGGCAGAATTTTACAAGTATCCAGGATACCAGTGCAACATCACAGAAAAATGGCACATAAAATTTCAAAAATTATCTGTGAAAGAGTAATTGTCAAAAAAGGAAGAATAATACATCATTATCCCCTCAGAAATAGCATTCAGATGAGCAGGGTCAGTAGGCCAAGTTCTGGCCTCAATTATTGCATTGGTTTTTGCTGCGTATTTAATTTGCATTCAGGATCTGAATTCTACCCAGTGTAAAACCAGCTTAGTACTGGTGCCTGGAAGGAACAAACTGTCTTACGGACAGTAAAGGTGGTTAGGAAAGCTGCCAGCCTTCATCAGACTGATGCACTTTGGATCGTCTGAGACTGCAGCTAGTTAGAAATCTGCGTTTTAAAAGTGGGGATACTGCTCTAGACGTGGAGATACAAAGGCATAAAAGCATATTCATTGATTTAACATGAGGGTGTGTTCTGGAGCAATCCGATGGAGTCTGTGTGGGGAGGATGTTTGCTTCCAGTGTGGATGAAGGGCACTAGCACATCTCTGCTCGAACAAATGTTGGCAGCAAGTCAGACCGACTCCACCACCCCATCCTACCCTGAGTCCCCCGGGAGCTGGAGACAATCACAGGTTACCCTTCTGCTGTCCTCAGGCCCTAGGATCCTCTTGAAATCTGACTTTGGCAAGAGTTGGTCACATTCCTTGACCTTGGTGAGTCCTGTTACAGCCTTGGTAATTCACTCAAGCTAAGGAAGCATTAATTGATGAGTTCTTTTAGACCGTCATTATTCCTGATGATAGGGTTTCAGCCAGGTGTTGGCAGTAGCTTCAGCCGTAGGGGTTGTTGTAGACTGGAATCCATTACTCCTTTCAGGGAGGTCCTCAGGAACACCACTGGGGTTCCTCTGGAGGAGAGGGACAGATCTTGCCATCCTGCTCAATATGCCCAGCAGATGACTCCAAAGGTTACTGGGGAGGCATGTGCCACATCTCCATGCTGACAGCTCTCTTCTCCTCTGGTAATAGATCATGCAGACGTACCAAGTGTCAGGGTGAGACTGGAACTCTGATGAAGCTGAGGAACCATTCAGAAATGTCTGTGCTCCGAGCAGTATTGAATATGTAAGTAGTGAATATATTACTGAGGAAATTTTCCATGTATTTGTTAGTCAAATTCCTAACCCGACGGTTGTGTTAATACCTCAGCTGCTCCTGGATGCATTTACAGGAGCGATGTGGCAAAGGGCTTTATTCCATGTGCCTCCGGAGAACGGGGCACAATATTTTTATAAATGTATGGTTTCAGAGATTTATTCCTTACATTTGACTCGGTGGGATTAGGGCAGTGTATGTTCTCTCCGTGGCACTAGGCCAGTCACAGAGGGAAGCTGGGGAAGGCTGCAGCTGTCTGCTTGCTATTAATTGAGGGTTAGTGCCGAGACCAAGACACTTTGGTGCTCCAACACCCGTCCTGTTTTCCACATACTTTAGGAATGGAAGCTTAAATTCACACTTTAGTACAAAAACCTCTGGGTCGCATTAAATACTAAGATCCCACATGCAAATGGTTTGTGAAATACCAAAAAGGAGTTTTAACAAATGGCTAATAAGTTGTTAGAGACACTTATGAATCTCGCACCTAATTAGTCTAATTCTAACGAGTCCATGATAATCTTCTGCTGTCCTCACTGTCATCCCTAGCACAAACTAAACTTGTAGTCAAATGCTGGAGCAGATGTGCAGAGAGACTGTGGAATATCCATCCTTGGAGACGCTCAGAACTTGACTGAACAAGACCCTGAGTAACCCAATTAAGCTGGTGCTGCTTTAAGAAGGGGTTGGATCAGATGATCTCTGAAAGTCCCTTCCAACTTGAATTATTTTATGATTCTAGGATACATACACTTTGCCTAAAACATTTACTCATCATTTACTAATTCTTTATTAATTCTTTTCCACTTGGAAAAGCAGCTCCAATCGGAAAGCTGAGTTCTGTGCAATCTGTGGAAGTAGGTGTACGAGCTGACTCAATTAATCTGACTTCAGATTTACCAGGCAGCTGGGAGTTTCCCACAAGCAGCTCTGAACTTCCTTCTTTCCTTGACCTAATACCACCAGGGTTTGTTGACTTTCAGGTCATTCAGCAAGAGCAATTTACTCTCTGAGATGTACACAGGAGAGATGGGGTGGAGGACCAAGGTCAGCTGATCACAAGGTTAAAAAGATTTTCTTAGTCATTTAATGGGTATTTTTGATACTGAGATACACTGTGAAGTAGTTATTTAGTGGATTTGCAGCGTTTGTATGAACACTCAGTATTTACAGTATAAGCAGAACAAGGAATGGGCTAAGTTGGGGTGTGAACATACAACATGCTCCATGATAAGAGACTATATACTTAGCTCTTCATATGAAGGAATTAAATCCAGGGCCAAGAGGGATAAGTTACCATGCATTCAGCACAAGGAGAAGAGGAAACATGCTAATATAAAGACAGTTCTTGTACGTAACCTGAGGTTTGTGCAGAGATAGTAACAGAACACTCCTCAGGACAGGATGCTGAGATGGGGCTTGAAGTTCTTGAGTTTCTGTTTCTAGTCCTCCTCACCACCTCAGCTGCTCCCTTCATTTTCATGTGCCTTATCTGAGAAGAGCACCCTCTCTGTAAAGCCATTTCCCACCTGAGGTTGAAGATGGGAAGGGTACACTGAAATAACTTTTACACACAGCAGTCTACAAAATGAAAATTTTGATGAAGGAAACCTGTTTGGAAGCCCAATGACCAATACAAAAATAGGAAAAGCCCTAAAATTAACTTGTGCCGAATATCCGCACTGAGTATCTGTGTTTGCTGCTGCTTGTATTCAGCAGTTTTGTAGTAGATTATGCAGGATATGTAGCTTACCATAATGTTTCACATGTTCTGAAAATGAAATGGTCAGAATATGCTAATCACAAAATCTAGTACAGAGTGTCTGTCAGATCCATGCTAACGATTGCCTAGTGTGCCCCAAAGACAAAGATGTTACTTTTGCAGTATAAAAATGTGGTGTTATTCCAGAAAAGACCTTGCCCTTGGCTGTTGGATGTCACATGCAGCATTCAGAACAGGCACTGTGCAGTCCAGGGCAGATACTGCACACGCGGTACCGTATGCTACATTATCTTTACCATTTCTGCCTTGTTGATTCCCTGAATGCACACAGTTACAAACAGGCAGCGCAGATTTTAAAAGGCGAGTTCACACCTGTGAATTGCTTTTAAAGGGAATCTGAGATATTCTACACGGGTAAGGATAGTCAGGTGACAGCCACTGGGGAAAAATGAATGGGGAACCTCCTTCAATTTCTCCCTCAATGGCTTGAAAGAGTCTTCTGAAGGTGACAGTAAGGGAGAGCAAAGTGTACAAATCACCTGTACATCTCCTACATTTTTCTTACTCAGAGGAGCACTGTGAGGTATTTAGTAACTTCCCTTGGTGGTCATATAATATGAAATAATTTTTAGTCGAGATAATCAAAATGTCTGAAATCTTTCCACTTTCAATTGTTTGGTGATGTACTTCCTTATTTTTTTAAGCCTTTCATGATACTATATGTATTAACAGTGGAGAGTCCTGTCCAAATTAATCAATAAGCCACTTCAGTTTTGTGTAAGGAACATAATTGTATTTTTCCTTCAACATGAAAATCTATTTGGCTTCATTTTTAAAATGGTAGATATCTAGAGAACAAAGAGATCTGTCAAGCTGTCTTTTACCCCAGAATTTGTATTTTAGGATCTAGGTTCTTTCCCATCTAATACCTGTCCAGTTACAGGACTCATAGGTCAGCAATATGAACTCTAATTATGTAAGTAATTGTCAGCATTGTTCAATGAATGGCATCTTGTGAGAACCTAAATATGCTGCATGTACAGTGTGAAAATGTATCATTTTAAAGACTTAAGAGTCTGAAAGAATTTGTTATTTTTAGAAGTATAAAGTACTGAACATGGCTATATGAGAGTGATGTGCACCTTGCAGTTTATTCACACACTAGACCTCCTGCTTCAACAGTTGGCCACCAAGCCTCTGTTAATGCTACAGGGCTTTAGCCACTGTCTGAAATAAAAAGCTAATAATATACTTTAAATCAAACATTCTAATAATAATGATGTTTAGAGCAACTCTGCATCTTTGAGCCTAAGCCTTACAGCATTTTAGGTGTTTATTGTATAGTATAATCGTAAAAATTAAAAATACGAAACTATTAAAATAATAGTGACTTTCCAGAGTGAGTGACATGCCATACAACAGTTTTTTCAATGTGACCAGTTTTCTTTTTTTGACAAATGATTAGTCTGTGGTTATCAGATATTCTGGGATGTAGTGTCTTGATAATATTTTGAAAAAAACATAGAATACAGATCCAGAATATAGATTTGAAAGAATACAGATCTAGAATAACTTTTATATACCATGGCACCAAAGAAGTACCAATGCCACTTCCATTTAAGAGGAACCAATGTTCCTTTTCAGTGTGATGGCCCAGATTTGATTATTTGTCTGTCATGGCACCACTTACAGATTCACAGATTTAAAAGCCAGAAGGGACAGTTCTATCAATCAACCCTGTCTTGGGTTACACATTTTTCATTCAGCAGTTCTGCACCAGGTCCCAAATTCTGATTTAATTTAACACCACCTATTAGAAAAATCACAGAATCATAGAATTGTCTATGTTGGAAGGGACCTTTAAGATCATCTAGTCCAACCATCAACCTAACTCTGATAAGAACTATCACTAAACCATGTCTCTAAGCACTATGTCAACTCATCTTTTAAATACCTTCAGGGATGTTGCCTCAACCACTTCCCTGGGCAGCCCATTCCAATGCTTTATAACCCTTTCAGTATAAAATTTTTCCTAATACCCAATTTGAACCTTCCCTGGCACAACTTGAGGCCATTTCCTCTTGTCTTACCTCCCATGATTTGGGAGAAGAGACCGATCCCCACCTCTCTACCCGCTCTTTTCAGGGAGTTGGAGAGAGCAATAAGGTCTCCCCTCAGCCTCCTTTTCTCCAGGCTGAACACCCCCAGCTCCCTCAGCCTCTCCTCATAGGGCTTGTTCTCCAGACCCCTCACCAGCTTTGCTGCCCTTTGAACTGATTCATGGAAAGTACACCATTGCTGTCAGTCAGTCTTTCTAAGTGCTATAAATAAAATGCTATCATCTTAATATTAAAAAGGGCGTCTCATTTATAACTTTCAGCCACTGGCACCTTTCATATCTCTGTTAGCTAATTTCATTTTCCAGACCTTAAATCCTGCAAAGTGGTTTGCAGCTAACTGAACAGATGGTCTCCATATTTCTTTAAGTTTTGTAAAATTTGGATGCTAATGTGATGGCTCTGTCTAAAATTTTGTAGCTGCTTCAGAAGCCATATTCCAAAATATCATCGTAAGTGTTAGGGTTCATCACTTGTGTTTAAAGTTCAAATTCATGTTATTTCATATAATTTTGAGGAAGAACATTTTTATGAAGAGCATGGACTATAAGAACTGCATTCACCAGATCAATACAAGTCACTTATTTCCTTTGTTTTATTGTGTAGAAAAATAATGCATCTATTAAAGATGGCAAAATTCTGACTAAAGTAAAAAGGAAAAATTAAATGTAAGGAAGATGTGCAGTGTTCAGTTCTGTTCCCCAGTTTTATTCCTGCCATGCAAAAAGTTTACTACTTATTGTCTTAAATCTGTACCCATGTGTTCAGTCATATGGACAAAGAGAAGAGTTTTCCCCTGTGCTATACTGGATCTTGCATACAACTATATAATTACCCACATCTGTCTACAAACTGCTTTACATCCGCACAAATCTCTACCCCTTCTGAAACAGGACAACAAGATCCTCGTTCGTCTGTGAAAAACTCAAGTCTTTATTTGAATTTATAAACTCAAATATTTATTTGAATTTATGTAGAGTCATAATACTAGGTAAATGCAAAACCTTAAGAAGAAGTAATATATGAAAGTTACACATGCTGTAAAAAATCAAGTCTACCTTAAAAAGATTAAATTTTCAGTGTTTGGGTTTTTTAAAACCACGTGCTATGAATTAAAAAAATGCTAATTAAACAAATTAAACCAGAACACTTTAGGAAAGTTCTTAAAGCAGGCATATAAAACACTAATCAAATGTAAGAAAGAGTTTAGATACTTTGAGTTTACTGGTTTGTATATATTTTTACCCTAGTAAAGTAAGTCTTTTTCAAGTATCTTTATCAAGAAGGTTAGTATCTTTTGCATATATGTGCCTGAAAATATGCGAGGAGTTGGTTTGGCTGGCCTGAGAAACCACTTACCAGGCACAACTGATTCACCACGAGCTGTGTTGTGGGAAATGAAGAAGTAAGAGCATTTTCTTCTCAACCTCAAACTTAGTATTTGTTTTAATAGTTTGTTGAAACTGTTGAGGTACGTAGGAGAACCGCTGTCACTTCAGAGCAGAGAGCAAACCAAAAATTACATAAATGAAATTCACGACTAGTTAATTGATTTCTACTAAAATAAGCCAGTTCTGCATTTCAGAGACCAGGGAACTCCAGGGGGTCAATGTGGGCAGCAGTTTGCATCAGTGGTACATGAGCTCACTGGTCCAGGGCAGCCCAGTATGAATGAGTTTCATTCGCTGATGAAAGTCCATGAGCTTCACCTCCCTGTCCTTATACCATTTTAGTGGCCTACAGGAAAGCTGTACATATTAAGCTTAATTTTGTTGCTAAGTTTTCTGTCCTGCTTTCAAGATTCTCCTGTGGGTGGAGGCAGCAGAGAGAGGCAGTGGGGGGTCAGAGAGCCAGAGATGGGCAGCGGGGCTGCCGGGTGACTTCCCCAAGACAAGGGAACATCCAGGGAAATTCCACTAGCAGCACAAAGTGATGGGATGGGAAAAAGGCTGAGCACAGGGGAAAAGCCTTAGAGCCTTCAGAGTAGAACAAGCCGTCTAGGATCAGGAATGATCTTGAAAACACAGAACATATTGACAAAATTATATGTCCCCTCTGGTGAAGAAAAGTGACTGCCTTATCCATATGTCACCTGGGACACTTACTACAAACTTGAGCTCCACACACACACACAAACAAGCAGCACAGACCTATGATGAGGAAAGGCACAACAGTCCTGTTGTGTTCTGGGATGTCTTCATTTTGCTGGGAGACAACCTTTTGCACTGTGAGCATTCTGTAAAGTCGTGGATGCCCCATCCCTGGAGGGGTTCAAGGCCAGGCTGGATGGGACTTTGAGCAACCTGGTCTGGTGGGAGGTGTCCCTGCCCATGGCAGGGGGTTGGAACTCAATGATCTTTAAGGTCCCTTCCAACTCAAATGAGTCTATGATTCTAAGTTGTGACTATTTTCACTGAAGAGCCAGACCCTGAAGTATCTTTTGGCTTTAGACACCTGAAATCCTTTTCAAAAGGCTTCATGAAAAAGGAAGGGAAACACAGCTTTACCACTTAGTAGGATAGCATTGATTTTTTTTTAATATACATAAATTACATTCCTGTAAGTGACAGTAGAACCTAACGTATCAGACACTGCCCTAATCATCTGAGTCAAAAGCTATAGATGATGTCTCAGCAGAAGTCACACCACGGGTAGATCCTGGTATGTTACTGACACAGTGCTGTACTCACAGCTACGTGCAACCAACCTGCTCCAGCACTGGAACAAGCAAGGTTGAAGTTCTCTTTTTAAAATGACTTCCATAAAAACATTTAGCCCTAGGGCTTTTAATTTTCTCAGTATATCTACCATATTTCTCAGCTTTTGGTATTAATGCACACTGGAATAATTTTATAAAAGTCATTTTCTTAGTTTTTGAGTGTTCCAAAGTAGACTGTCCAAGAATATATAATTTACAATATATTTCCATTAATAAAACTGTACTGTAGGCAGAAAATAGGTGTGATAGTACTTTTCTTTTAAAATGATACCAGTTCATCACCCTGAGTCATTTTTAGGTTTCTATGGTGAATGTTTTTTCTGCAGAGGAGGCCTGAGAGTTTGCTGGCTGACTGAGTCTTTCCTCCAGCACGTTTTCAGTCCTAACCACTACGGGACACAGGCATTAGAAATCTTTTCCAAAAGCAACCTTAACTTTCGGAGGAGAGGGTGGGAACCCTGCTCATTGTCAGACAGAGTCTGGCCCAGAAACTCTGTTTCTTTTGATGAAAGTGGTTAAAAGACATGGCTGACTGTCATGAGGAGTAGACTGTAGAGTTAATAACTTAGGAGATCTTCCACCCTGCTTTGCTAAAAAGGAGATAAATGGTGCTGCAGTGAATTTTGCCCTTTGAAGGTCAGTGTCCACACTGCACATGAAATGAATCCTTGCCAGTCATGTTTTACAAGAACAATATTAACATTCATGAATGTTACAGCTTTAACCATGTGATGAGTTTGGTTAATAAAAATGCCAACTCCTTATCTTCTGTGGCTGCTTATTTCACAAAGCAAATCAGTTTGTTTCTACATGAGCATGGACCTCCTGGACTTCTGTGAACGTCTGGGAATGTGGTGACCTGGGGCACTGGAAGCCATTTGCAGCACAATGTCATTTAAGCTCCATTCAGAGAAGTCTGATCAACTTGATGCTGAAAATAGCTGCTAAAGCAGGTGAACTACGCACACTGGGGCTGTGGATGTTACTGAAATTGGTGCAGCATCGAATTGGAGCAGTTTTTGAGAGCTCCATTGTGTTCAAGGCTCAAAGGTCAGACTGAGGGTGCTGCTTTGCAGGACCGAGAACTCCAAAGAGTCCTATACAGGATTCATTAAGCTCATTAAAATAACACCCAGTCCTAAATGAGCCCCAGCTTTACTTCCTCTCTGTTGTGGCACTTGAAACTCCGAGAGTGTGATTCCCTCACACAATAGCAGCGAGAAGCCACAGATCGAAAGCAGCTGCCACCATGTTTGCAAAGGGGAACGTGCTCCTGACAGGCTGCAGTTCCTGTCCCAGAACTGCTGCAGCTACTGGTTTACCCCATTCAGAGGGGTCTCTGTTTGAGTCAGAGGTTCAAGTGACCTTCTCAGAAATGTAGCCGAAGACTAGTCACTTCAAAAAAATAGAAAAAAAAAAGATACCCTGACTGTAAACCAGGTTGGGTTCATCCGCTGCCTCCCTCAGTTCCGCTCTATCTGTCACCACAAAGCCCTGTTACGCTGCTGGATAATCAGAGGAGCAATGAATAGGTAGGTCTTGCTATCAGTTCTTCTGCCAGATCTAAGGCTTATCGTGCCATTCCTCTGCTAACCCTGAGGCTTACTACTCAAGCACTTTCCAAATCTTGAATAAGTGATATATCAAATACTAAATAACTGTAGGCAATCCCCAGATATCCCCTTGATGCCTGTAAGAGTGTATGCATTTAAATACACATCCAAAACACACCTTTGCAATTCTCAGGACTAAACAACATCCTCAGTGTGTAACCTCGCGCTTTGAAATACCAACTGCCATCAGACTGTGGCTTTTGATTACTGGAGATGCCTGGGAGCTTGGAATGGGTGCCTTTTGGGGGTGGAGGGAGCAACAGCAGCTGGACATGGAGTAAGAAAGATGTTGAGGAAAAGTTCTGTTAGAGCTGTTCTGAGCTGCACAGAAACCTAAAATTAATAAAGGAATCTAGAAAGTTTACAGAAGTGTTACATTAAGGCAGAAATTGTTTCAGTCACCTAAGGAATTCTGCCTTGTGGCTTGGGGCATTAAAGAATGTTGTCTTTGGTTTGTGAACTGTACTTTGG
Source organism: Scolopax mira (assembly GCA_004320125.1). NCBI lineage: Eukaryota > Metazoa > Chordata > Aves > Charadriiformes > Scolopacidae > Scolopax > Scolopax mira. The sequence goes on along the minus strand of BJBW01012290.1, from coordinate 9,450 downwards.
ATACCTATCTTGGACTGCAGAAAATCAAGGGGTATATTCTCTAAGATATAACAGCAATGCAGGTTGCATATCCAAAATAAAAAAGTAGTTTAGATACCTTAATTAATCAGTAAGCAAGACTTTTTTTTTTCCCCTGTGTACTAAACAGGCTACAAGAGCAGCAGTTAATAGCAGGGGAGGAAAACTGTATCATCCATGGTACACATAGAAGGTCCAGTTGACACTAAAAGGAGACCTGCCTTTGTCTTCTGAACACGGCAGGTTGTCAGCGGTATTTGAGATGAGTGCATGAAGCAGAAAGAAACCAACAGCAGAGTTGCAGAACAATTCAAATCCCAGCCCGCAGCAGCGTGTCAATAAGTGGTAACCAGGCACACGCTGCAATATCTGATACCGCTCCGAAGCGTGAGGAACATGGTATCACTACAAATCCCAGAAGAAATGTCATATCAGAAAGCCAAAGCGTAGGATGGTCAAACCATGCAGGAAAAAGACCTGGCGTCCTTCGTGGGACTCATGGGCAGGTTCCAAACCCAAGGGAAGTCAGAGGGAGAAGCTGATCCCTATCACTGAAGGCATCAATCAGACCTGTTGGTACCCAACAACTTTGCTCTGAGACACCCACGATTCCCAGTTAATTGAGGATGGCCATTCTTGACACCAAGAGGCAAATAAAACGCGGCAGTGAGAAGGCCATAAAATCCAGCCAAGGGCCTCACCCTTTTTATTTTATTAAGAAACATGAGTGTTTCTGTGGGTGTAAAGTAAAAGGGCTGCTATTTCCCTGGTATGTGTAAAAATACATTACCAAATACAGCTTTTTCCAGGGTTTCTGTTGTATCTTCTGTGTAGCACCAGTGCACACCTGATTATGGCTTTGATTGTACGTAAGACATTATCAGCCCATAAAGGTAAGTAACAGGAAGATTCAGTGTTACTAAGTTTTGGAGTCTGAATTATCAACTTCTTATCCAATGGCATGTTTCACACTTTGCTTTTATATATAAAGACAGAAAAACAGTCATTTTGCATTTCCACTGTAACAACTTAATTAAAAAAAATTAAATAATTCACCTCTGCTGCTGCCAAAGAGCTGAAGCTGGTACCTATTGCTTCTTACTCTTATCACTGTTTCCATACTATAGTGTATTTTGCTGATTATACAAATACTGTATACTATTATGCATTAATCTGCAGCATACAGGAGTATCAGGTATATAACAGTGACTACTTGGAAAAAACATTGTCCATTGTCAAATTCCTCATCACCTCCACCATCTCCTGTTCTGTTACAGCACATCGGTTCTGACATTTCAGCATAGAAGAAAATTATGAACCAGCAGTAATGTTTAATTACACAACAGTGGAAGCTGCTTTTCAACTTTTCATATTTTTGGATTGCGAAAAGCTTGAGTTTGTGCACCCAGACTCTATTCCAGTTACTGCAGTCAAATCACAAAGTTTTAATTGCCCCTCATCAGCCAGTATTTATTCCTTCAAGAACGTCCAGGTTATTTCCCCTGCAATCATGCAAAGGCTTTTTAGTACATAAATGTCATTTTCCCTAGAATTCCTAGTACTTAATTTGGGATCCAGATAGTCTCCATCCTCCTCCCTGTATGGATTTTGATACTTGAGTCATATTCCTATGTAATTTGAAGGCACACCATTACGTTGTACCATTGGGAGACCTAAAAGGTTGCTACTTCCTCTGAGGTAAGTTCAACCCCTTCTCATCAAAGAACGTCCTCTCATGCTGTGTCATCCTAAATTCATGCATTCGTGTTTGCACTGGAGTCTGCTATTCCTCTCTTACATTACTTAATTACCAAAAAACTTTGTGATCAACATCTTAACAGTCCAAGAGTCTTGGAATCCATTTCTGAGCCCGATAACCATTACTGTTTCTTTTCCTTCCTTTCCAAAGAAAGATTTCTGACAGAGAAATTCATCAGGTATATGAACGTGATAATGTGATTTTGTAATTAGTAAAACAGTCCCTTCTCCAAAAAAGGAAATGATCTGATGGATTCAAAAATATTATTAGAGCAAATTGCATGTGCATAACATTGAAATGAAAGTCCATCAGCACAGTCAAACAGATTTTACAAAGTAGTCTTTTAAAAACCTAAAAATGTCAGACTTTATTTTGTAATATCTCCCTTATTACTGGGACTAATAAGCTCCATAAGCAAAGCTCTCCCTGTAGTTACCTGACACCCGGGCACAGCTTACAACATCACTGCTCATGGCAGTGACTGCAAAGGGATGTCAAAAAAAAAAAGGTAATTTCGTATTTGGGAAAGAATTTAACAAGTTGAAGTGCTCAGTTAGAAATTAGATTGTTTATATTTAAGTATATTAATAATCACCATTTCTGGAAAAACCCACACACAATAGCAACTTGATGGGTTTGTTAAAATTTAGTAGCTTTTTGATGTATACTCAGATAAATCCTTTAAAGATTGATAAACGTGTATTAATAACCCTGTACGGCAATAAGGAAGCCTACTAAGACCATCCAAAAATGTAAATACAGCAAAGTTGTGGATAAACCCTTTTAGATGCTGAAATGCTTTTCCCACACAAGCAGGAGAAAGCTGGTTCTGGTCATTAGAAACATTAACATAACTTTCTAATAATACTGAGTCGATCATTTGCCTCAGTCCATGCCTTTGCTCAAATGTTTACTGGTTTATCTGTCCCTTTTACCCCAATTGTTAGCCAGAGCCATGGCAATGAGCCCAAACTTCATTTTTATTATGCGTGTTTGATTCCATGTTATTTCATCACCTCCTCCCTTCTTCTGCTCCTTTGTTTGCTTCTACCTCCTGGTGCATCTTGTTGGAAGTCTGGATGTGAGATCTCTAAAGCAGAAACGGACTTTTTTTGTGTTGGAAACTGAATCCACTCTTCTGATTTGTCCTTCAGTTTGCAAAGACACTAACTGACAATGATTAGCAATTAGAATACCAAAATACAACTTGTAAGGCAAGTATGTTTGTGATCTCTGCAGACCGTATCAACATCCTAGTCAATACCTATGTTTGTTTAATGACAGTAGTAAGTACAAAACTAAGAACTGCCATATGGGGTCGGACTAAAGGTCCGTGTAGCTCAACGTGTTGCATATTCTAATAGAAATTAGCACTGGATGCTCAGGAAACAGCATCTGTAGAGGAAGTGCTGTCCTGGCTCAACTCTCCTACCTTCTCCTAGATTCTGGAGATTTTTTTTGTTCTACAACATCCCATGGCAATGAGTTCCAAGGTTTAAATACTTTGAAGAAGTACTTCCTCTGACTGTCATTTGCCTAATCCTTTTATTTGCTGGGTGCCTTTTCTTGAGCAATGAGAAATAGCGTTCATCGCTGGATTCCCTTTTCCATAGCATTCTTATCTTCCTCGATCACTTCTTCTGCTGGCCAGAAAGCTGTCTGACTGCCGTTCCGGACCGTGCAACACCAGGGTGGCTCTTGTCTGCATTATTTCTAGATCTGTGGTCTTCTTGGAGTGGGTGCAGGACTGCAGATGTGGCAGCACAATGGTATCCCCCAGTGACACGATGGTGATTATCTTCCGTTTCACTCTCAATTGCATTTTTTAATAACACACAAAATTCTCTTTGCTTGAGGTTATCTCTGATAAGCAGTCGTCTGGTCCCATGGACCAGACACCCATTAGGAGCTGCAACACATTTTCTGGTTTAGTTTCACGTGAAGGGAGGGTGGTCACTGCTCTCCACGAGAATTCTACGTTGCAAATGGCAGTTGATAAATAGGGATCACTTCAAAAGCATGCACCTGATCCAAATTAAAATACAAATGTAGACACACCCAAAAGCTGTCCACAATGATTCAAAGATCTCTCCTGAACTGTAACAGCTTCTTCAGGGCTCACCGTTATGCATGTATAGTCAGGATTATCTTTCCTTTGATCATTACCTTGCATTTATAAACACTGTATTTCAGCTACTCTCATCCAGCTCTTCACAGTCAACTTTTCTCTTGACAATGCAATATCTATATAATCTATAAATTATCAGTAGGGAGTTCAATTCTTTTCAAATAAGTGATGATTCTGTTGTAGGACCCAGGTCCCAGTACTGATGTTTGGACACTCCACCACGACTACCCTTCATTGCTTCCTCTCTGTGAACCAGCTAGGTGAAGAGACAACCAACCCTTCTGGACCACAGCTTTATTTCATTAACAGCCACTTCTGTGGGGTCTTATCAGAAGGTTTTTTTGAAAATCCATTTACACTTATCCATGTATTAACTATGTGACTTTCCTCTAGAAATTCATATTAACTCTTCTCCAAACCAAGACTTGTTCACATGTATTTGCTGATTCTATTTCTTTTTATAGGTGCTACCAATTTGCGTGCAATGGAGCTCAGACTTAGTGTAGTCTCTTGTATCCCTTAATCCACTGGGTGCTGAGCACATGTAAGTGATTACATTATTATAAGATGATTTCAAATAAACCCTACAAAATCTAAATAAATGCAGCGAAGTGCCTTATGAAAGAAAATATCCTCATTGTTCCCATTTTGCCCCTCTGAAGGAACGGGCTGTGAGTTTTGTGGGTGGCCAGTGAGAAATCTAGCAAAGCTCAAGCAGGGCAACTGGTATTTTCAAAGAAATGTGTCCTGACAGATGTTTTCAATACTGGTTTTGCTTTAGTGTTTTGTTATAGTCTACCCATCATGTTGCTACCAAGTACAGTTCTGCAAGAGTCAACCTATTTCCCCTTTGCTCAGCCACAACAAAAGTCATTTTTTCCTACACAGGTCAATAATAGCAACAAAAGGTTTTGAGATACCCAGTAGATTTCCTCCAATACTTCATATTATGACTGATAAAGAGATAGTATTGAAATACTATTGGAATCTACATTTTCTCTGTGTAATAGAAGAAAAGTCTGAAGTCTATTTCCTTTCAGCTGTGCAATATTACCAGCCTAAAGTTTTGATAATAAACAAAGATAAAATATTCAACATGCCAAAAAGACAATTTTCCTTTTGTCAAAACCAGAATAGTCTTACTTGCATGAATGTAAAGCAAGCCAGTATTCACATATCCTGCTACTAGTTGCCCTACATTGCAAATATTTCGCTTTAAATTGTTTGATATATTATGGTGTCCTAATAGTTTAAACACAAGGAGCAGTTAACTATTTAATTCATCTCTTTTGCCAGTGTCATCAAACGTGCTACAGAAATTGTGAAAAATTGTGAATATTGTGAAAAATAAATGGATAAGGAGAAGCAACAAAAAGGGGTCGCCCTGATGAAAATGCACGCAGCCAAGAAACTGTAATACTGTTAAAAGTCAAATGAATGGACAAAGAAATGCTATTTAGAGCATAGCTGGCCATCACAATTACTCCATTGATTTTAAAAAAAAATAATTAGCCAATTTCTTTCAATACTAGATCACATTTAAATTTTGCCGTTATCTGAACTGTCTCTCTCTAAATATATTAACTTTCAGAAACAATTCCTAAACAATGAGTTTATTGCTGGATTTTAATTTTTAATTGAAGACCAACCTGAAGTAAAGCGCGGTATTTGTCATTTGGAAAGCGTTACAAAAATTTGGGTAATTTTCATCCTCAGCTAGGCAGGAACGCTGAGCCTGGGCAACAAAGGGAAGCATCTTCAGTTCAGTGTCTTTGGTGGTGGGAAAATCTTCAGGGCAGGTTTAGGCTTTAGAGAGCGATACTGAGTATATTTTCAGTGGCCCTTCCAGCAGAAGAAGGCTTATGGCGTGCACCTTGAGATAAACTACACTTCATCAAGATTGTAACAAAACGGTGAGGTGCGTAAGAAATCAACTGGTTTTGGGTATCCCAAAGTATGTCCAGCAGTTTACAATGTAATGAGGAAGTTGGAATTGTGGTAACAGAGTGACGTTGTAGGTAAACAAGACAGTCATTATGTGCATTGTAATGTTCTGTATGTGGCTCGGCGCTGGAATTTCTTAGTGAGATAATGAATATTGCCAGAGTTATCCAGTTATGCTTTTGAAACTCACTCAGTATCTTTAATTTAGAGAAGTACAAGACCTGGGCAGGTGGGGCCTCAGGTTAACTCAGCTTCATCTACTGTCCTGCTGATTGCCCGGTTTAGGATTGAAGACCACTGTCTGCACTGCAGATCATGTCTACTTTGGAATAGAGTTCTGAAAACTTTCATCAGCCAGCAAAGATTTCTACCAACAGAGGGTAATATTGGTCACAGATTACCTTATTTTGAGGACAGGTGGCTTCTAAAAACTGACTTTGATGATACGTCAATGACAATGTACAGAAAAATAGCAGATTCTTCAAAATAGTTGTCAGGAAACCTTTTCTACTGAACAGGGAATGAGGTGTTACAGATGCCTGGCTGGTGGGACCGTGCCTGGTGTTACTGAAGTCAGTGCTGCACCCACAGCTTGACATTCTACAGGAGCAGGTGCTTAACTCTGCTCTACGGTCCCCAGATTCTGCTCATGAAACCAGTCCTGTTCCTTCAGCAAGGAACCATTATATCAATAAAGAGGTTGATTTAAGTTGAGAAATAATAATATTTATGTAAATACACCATCTTCTTGCAAATCACCTTTGTCTTAAAAGATACAAGTGTGAAATGCCTTAAAAACAAACCCGCTTATTGAATTGAAAAAGAGAAGTCTGAGTCTCTCCTACAAAGGGAGTCCATTCAAAGAGATGCAAGATGGAAAGCCACAAAGCTCAAAACCTTCCATTGCCTCACATCGTAAAACAAAGATTATTTTCTAAACCCTGCATCCACAAGCCAAACCCAGCATCCAGAAGTTGAGCAGGGATCTCTCCGATCTGCGTGTCTCCACATGCAGCAAAGATTCGGTGCCAGTATTATCTTCAAGTTTGGACTTTGCTGGTACCTGAGCGCAGGTATAAATGGGAGATGTTGTAACTCCTCTGGAAACACATTATCCTTCTGGTGGATCACATGAGCTAAAATCAACTGCTGCTTATTCTTGCACAGCTGCATAAACAGACCAAGATTTAATTGGAACCTGTCACTGTGGTGGACAAACCTCCCATCCACAGGCACCGGCATCCACTGCAGCATTTCAGTGAGAAGATGCCGTTTTTTACAAGGTTGCTTTTCCCCAAAGAGCAACACTTTCATGCCAAAACTGCTGACTTGTAAGGACTGTGATCCAGAAACATACGCATGTGACAGTCCCCTTCAGAGATTTAGCTATAATCTTTAGATCACTTACCTAAGGTGGTGTAATATAATCTCACACAATGTTAAAATGAGACTTCAAATTTCAACATCATCATCCCCGAATGTCTAATTGTGTTCAATGCCCAAATTATTAAATGAAAAAGAAAACCATGATGTTGGCTTCATAAGCATCTCTCTGATACTGATAACTGATTCATATATTCATCAAAGAAGTGGAATTTTATTTCAGTAAACGGGATGCTCTGTGCTAGGAAAAATAAAGTTAGATGCACTGCTCCTACTGAATTTTTTCCCCTCTATAGCCACCTCATTTACTTCTAATACTAGAGCCTTTGCGAGAGAACTATTTGGGTTCAGATAATGAAAGCTAAATTGTACAAGGAAAAATACAAAATATTACTTCAATTTACTGACAACTACTTTAATGTGAATCCATAAACTTGGTATTTAAGGGTAAATAACATTACCCTTTCTGTTTGTTACCAAAATTAATGAGGATTTCCTATCGATGCATCCAACAGTGTATTTGAATCATGAAGCAGGAGAGGGCTGCCTTACTGAAGGCCACTGTGAATACCCTTTTGTTAGCCCTTAATTTTCAGTTTGTTATTTCTAAGGAATATGCACCATAGTTGTTCTTTAATCTTTAACAGGTTACCTCTCATGAGAAAAAGAAAAAAAGGAATATTCCACCAATCTTTCACCCAGTCAGAAAAGCTTGAAGTTGTTGAAGTTGTATGCACACACAAGTCAAGCAAAGCCAAACTAGTATTCTATAAAACCTGAGACTTACCCTAGAATATATACAGCATTCCTTACTGTTAAAGGAAAAAAATATTTATTCAAAAATAAAACTTCAAAAGCAACTTCTATCATATAATGGAAATAACCCTTTTGATGTAAATTGTCTGGGTTCTAATACACAAATCTAGAACTGACTACCAGTAAACACAGAATTCTCAATGGGTGTTCTTTTGCATCTAGAATAAATTGGTACTTGTTTCACAGTCATTATATTTCATAGAAATATAATATAGATCATTATAATTCACAGAAATATAATAGGAGGTATTTCTGGTGATTAGAAGCCATTACTAACTAGAAAAAGGCACCTAGTTAGCCAAACACTCATGTTGTTGTTTTGTCTGTGATCTTATTTTGCTTCAATATAAAGATATTGATTGAATTTATCTTGAAGTTTAAAAGGTTGAAGAGCCTTTTAAAATAACACAACAGTAGCTGACAGAATAAATATACACACTTATTTCCAAAACTTAAAATTTTATACTTGAGTTTCTTGAGTGCCATCAAAATACGAGGAGTTACTCTAGGTTAGTAAACTATAGGTAATACACACTGTACTTTTAAATGTGCTTTATCATGGCTCCTAGATCATGACTGGCTTTAACAAAAATAATTCTGCAGCCAGTATTAAATACTTCCAGTTGCAGAGGTGATTATTATCTTATTTGCTGAAGTTCAGTAAGAATCCTTGAAGGACTCAGATATTACTAATGGAGAACATTATGCCTTTGGAATGTCAGCATAACCTGCAAATTATTTATTTACACCAATAGCCCCAACGTATGTCAAGCTAAAATCCTGAAACTGTTTAATGGTCACTCTGTCATCCACACAATGTTTTGAATGGATGAAAAAGAATGCTGTATCCATGCAAGAATGGAGGTGTCAGCTCTGAAGGCACAAAGGACTCTCGTGTGCTGACTGGTGTGGGACATCACAGATGTCAGAACTTTCTTATGAGTCCCTTTGACGCGGTTGGTTTTCTGGGGCAGGGAGGAGCAGGGAGGCAAAGACGAGTGGTTTTTAAAATGAAGCTCCTACAATCTACACACTTGCTACCTACTAGATGTACAAACCCTTCAGCGTTCTAGACATTTCTTCTGACCTCCATCATAGAGTACTTCACAGCGGAGATCCAAAACGCAGACGGATTGATATCTAAGTCCCACAAATACTTTTTCCCCACGTATCCGACATGTATGTGAAGATTCTACACCATGACCAGCTGAGAAGGTTATATTCCAAACACCTCACACAACCAGAAATGAACAGCCTTACTTCCACTCACCTGTTCTGGTGGATACAATTCTTCCATATTACACCATGATAAGCAAAAGTAGTTCTGATGGAGTTACAAAGAGAGGAAGTGATTCAGAGGCTTTGAACCACAGTTCTAACAATTCACATTCATCCATGCAAA
>BJBW01012289.1:0-15215 GCA_004320125.1 Scolopax mira | reverse complement strand
CTTCTTTTGATGCAGCCCAGGATGCAATTGGCCTTCTGGGCTGCAAATGCACATAATCAGTCTTCTGGACAATGCAGAGATCATTTGAATCAGAAAGCTTTCTCTAAAGACACATGCAACTCTATAGATGGCTTCCACCTGTTCAGCCCTAAATATGGCCAAAGTGACCTGAGGTCTGAGTGAATGTAGGAATGTGCTTCAAACTCTTCATTTCTTCATACAAGAAATTGCCTGTTGGTAGAGTCATGGGAAGAAGGACCCTTTATATCCTCTCATACATCAGAAGCACAGGCCCCACTGACATAGAAAGGGAATTGCTGTAAATTACATAAATCTGTGTAAAACTTGTTTATGATTAGGACTCCTGGCACTTGCTGCATATGAACCATCAGAAAGACAGTGTCTATGTGAAGTGCAAGGAAGGAGAATCCTGCTGCTGGACAGGAATCACTGGCAAGCACCAGGCAACTATTCCCTTTGGGTCAGGATATGAGATGTCCTGCAATGTAAAGGTGTCGCAATCCTTCGTGACACACACTAAAAACAATGCAGTGCACTCATTTTGAAATATTCCAAATTCTCAAAAAGGTTACAGGAAAACACTAATCCCAGTGGATTTCTATTAGTCATTCACTCCAAGATGCCTTGGTGATTCAGAACAAAGTTTAAAGACAATGTGCAAGGAAGATAAAAGGGGAGAAGTTACAAACCAGAACTAAAATTCAAGATGGGCAGTAAAATTTGCCTAAGCTAATCCCCACCAAACCTGTCACTCCTTTCCATAAAACACTAAATCTCTCCATAAAGAATTACATCTCTCAAACAAATTTCATATGATAAGGTACTACACACAAAGCAGTGGAGAAACTGAATTTCAACTATTTCTCAATTCTGTGGAATGAGAAATTTTGTTAATCCTTGTTTTGCACATTGTGTCCTTCCCTCCCACTGTTTGAACCCTTCTGCCAGCATGGGAAATCTGGCTTTACTTAAAGCTCAAAAGCAACAGCCTGTGTGGAGGAGATGGAACAGAACATATCACTGTCTCCTTCTCACAGCATCATTGCTCCTAACTTACAGGACGGAATGATGCACTATTTTAATGGTGCCATACTGAATCTATAAAGAACATTGCCTCTAGAGTTTTCTACTTTGTCACAGACAACTACATTATCACTTCACTATTATCTCTCAAGTTGCAGATATTCACACAGTATTAGCTATTAATCTGAATTTAAAAACGTCAGTTAATGGCATATTGGTAGCCTCAAACTGAACTGTAATATTGACTGGGAAATTATATCCTGTAAAAACAATAAGTGTCGATTTCACAAAGCTTAACAAATTACTGGAGGTTTAAGAACCCTGCCAAGTTGTGTAGGGACCACATGGGCAGAGACAACACCAGCTACTCCAGGTGGCCCAGGGGAACAACACTGTTCCAGGCCCCTCCTCTCCTGGACCCTCACACAGTACGTATGTTGCCCAGTTTTGACAGATGTGATTAGATTTACTGTGGTGGCACAGACTTTCATTCTCTACAGTGGTCTTGGGTTTGTCATCTACGATCATCTCGGAAGTCTCTAATCACCCACTCTTAGTGAAGCCAAGTTCTGTACCACGTGATATACATTAATTAATTTTTGAAAAGCAATGAAATGTTGTGCCAGGCTGGCACCTCATGTAGGCTATGCAGAGAGATTTATTAGGGATCCACTGGTTGGATTCTGGCGACACACCATCTTCTTTTCACCTCCCTTCCCCATTCTTGTACCTCCCCTAGATAGTCCAGGCTCAAATCAACAATCATTGTTTTATTTAGTGAAAATGTTTTGATTTTGCCAAGCCTGTGCCTTTCAAATTGAAAATCAGGATGGTGAGCAGTATTAAATACTACTCTTTGGTACAGGAATGATCGGTACTGAAATAGATTTGCAGTGTCAGCTCACCCGCAACATATATGTGGTGGGAAAAAAAATGAAAAATGTGTAAGGTGCGCTGTCAAGCAATCTATATTTTGACAACTGGCAATGGTTATTCTCTCTTCCCTTCTGCCTCAGTGAACATTAAATATAACAGCTGAGTATTAATGGGAAAAGAAACAGAAAGGTCGCGTTCAGCCACAGCACAAGCGGGTGCAGCTGAAATACCAGTGTGCCATTTTCCTGTCAGAGCCATGCTCTCAGCTCCTTACCCTGCAGTTGAGCAGAGTGTAAAGCACATGGTCAGGAGTGGTCTGAGCTCTCCACTGCAACACTTCTGAGAGGAAGAGGAACTAAAATAAAGCAGAGTGATAGTCAAGACACCAAATAACTTTTTGGCTTTAAAAAACAAGACAGCTATTTTTGCTACTTCAGCTATGTCTTTCTTATTTATATGCTACATTTTACATCAATACCCAGAAGCACTAAACATGAATTAATTCTCCTGTCATCACACATATTTATAGCAAGGTGCTTTTGCATGGTAGCAGCAGCCTCCCTGGCAGTAAAACCACTGCTGGGATTATGAATTACTACATATACTTTCAAAGCAATAAACAGCTCTTACTGATCTCCCTGAACTTAAGCACAACTTTAATTCTTTAGTTTCCTCTCTTTTTCTTACTATAAATAAATATTTCTTACATCTTAGAACTTACTGATTGAATTACTCACATAAGGCCCCAAAAGGGATGAATTTCAACTTAATTTCACAGGATCAAAATAACAACAAATAAGCTCAGGACCGTACATGCAAACAAAATTCCCAAGACTCCACCTGAACTAGTAAAAAAGATAAAATAGAGGGTAATTTTTGGTAGAATCCCCATTAACGCTTTCCATTATGTTTGTTCTGTCCTCATGTAAACTTAAATTAAAAAAAAATCCATACAAATGAAATGCAGTGATTCTCTGCCACGTCTATTTTATATTTATACATAAAAGGGGATCTGAAACATTTTAGTGTGAATTAAAAAAAATCACCAACAAAGTCTGCAACAATAATAATACAATCTATGTACTACTAAGTATCCTGATGCTAACTAGCTACATATAAGCAGTATCAGAAAAGTTTAGCTTACCTTTCTGGCTTGGTCATTGTCTTCTATTTGCCCCAGATCTCTACCACTGGCCTGTGCAATTCTTTTTCCAGAGACCAAGTTCCCTACCATCACAGAGGCAGGGCCGATTTCTAGAATAAAGCAGAAATGTGCTAAGTGCAATAAAAATCCTTTCCTTGTGAATGAAAATCCTTTTTATTTCTTTTGCGTTACATGGTATTTTCCTCATTGCTATCCACAACACATCTCTGTTGATACAAACTTTGGCTGATGGACCAGAAGTAGCTGGAAGGTATAGGCCTGGATTCATCCTCTCTAAACACATCTAACTGAGGAGCCCATTTAGCATGGGCTCTCTACAGCCAGAGACATATCTTGTCTGATTTGACATGAGGAATCTTTGGAAAATTCAGCTCCTAATTTAGGCATGTCCATTCAAGTGCCTAAAACCAGAAGAGATGCATCCAGGCTTCAGGGACAATGTTCCTATTTCTCTCTTCTGTTCCCTGGGCTAAGTTGCATCTGTATTAGCAGTTTTGCAAAGCTATAGACGTGAAGTGACAAGGATTAGGAAGGCAGATGGTGCATATTGTAAAATATATGCAAGCCCTTTAGCACAGGGTAGAGACTGAAGAAAAATACTTTAACTTTAGAAGACAGGTAGATATCACTGAAATTTCTCCATGAGGTAGATTTCACTGATGTTTTGTTGCTGCCATTAGGGAAAAATATCTCTCTCACAGATACCATTAATGCTGTTGTTAACATTTGTTTTCTGCTTCTCCAGCATGCCTTACTAATCAACTGCAACTGATACCAAGCTTTACTTCTAGTCTATGATGTCCAAGCTTTGTCTCAGTGATGGTATGTGGTATAAGTGTCAAAATACAAGATGTTTAAGTAACCAGATAATGTACAATAAACAACATCTACAGACTACTCTGCTTTAAAAACACGAGAGCTATGTCCTCTGGTACGTCACAACTGCACAAAATGGGAGAATGTGATGTGGTCCTGGCATTGCTTTACCACAGTGATATATAATGTATATGCAATGTATCTATAAGTATCTCCACTGCACTGATGCTAATTCAGTGATTACTTTGCGAATCAGCAACAAGGAAATACCTAAATGACTGCAGGCTTCATTGCTTTCACTAAGTTAATGGAAGTCACTGTTAACCTCTGACATTGCTAGCATCTGCAAACTGATATTATAGCTTTGATTTCTGGAATATTTGTGCAAAGGTTTTAAATAAAGAAACAAGCTGATAGATTTGGCAAACTTGGACTGAGTTTGTGATGAATAGTGCCTGTATTTGAGATCCGGAGGGTAAACCCACTACATATTCCAAGCTGGCTTTCCAAGTGGAAAGTAAGCAATGCTTGGTCTACTGGAGCTGAATTCAGGTCTTAACCCTGAGGCTACAGATCCAGAAATCCTTGAAATTAATGTGAATACTAAAATCTGTGATTAGATTCAAAATAAAAAAATTTGCTAAATCTTGTTTGTTGATTGGGCATGAGTAACCAGAGACTGGACTACAGCAGGCTACAAGGGCTTTCTTGGTTTCTTGAGTCAGTGTCTTCCTATGTTATTTCATCAATGTTCTTCATAAAATGTGGCAGAATTTCTCAAGAACCATCTTAAAAATAGTTAGGGTTTTCCCTCATACTTATCTGCTGTAAGAATAACCCAGAGCCTTCCTATTTAGGTAAAAATCGTTATCATCACTCTTGGGTTTAATTTATTCATGACCAGTTTTTTAGGATTTTCTCTTGTTCCAATACTGGTTTTAGTGTCAATGACCCTCCTCCTCTCTGTTTCTATTTTACAAACTCAGCCTTCAAATGAGTCAGGATTTTATCTTTCTCTGTTTTGGTCTCAGTCCATCTTCTTTAAACATAACTGACCAGGAATTCACAAAGACTTCCAGCTGTGGTCTCAGCTGTGCCTTGCAGAGTGATAAAAATGTCTTTAATGAACTTAGGTTTTTGGAGCATTTCTCTTTACACTCTTATTGAAGGAATGTCTAGCCTCTGCCAAAACTAATTATGTCCTTAAGACACCTGGAATATGTAACTGGAACAGATGATTAAGCCGATTCTCACCTGCATTAACAATTGGTTGATTTTGCTCCATATAGCACTGTGAACACACAGCACTAAGTCACAGTCACCTTGCCTTCACTCATCTTACCTGGTTGTTTCTGCCTTGGTTTGGGCAGGTTTGTTACACACGTGTGGGGACACATCAGCACATTACAAGGATGCAGTGATCCTTCCAAGAAGAGCTGTTTGGTTTCCGACAGGTGTATTCCTCCCAGCGGCGTCTTGGGAAGAGTGTTTGCTGGTACGAGCGCGAGGCAGTAGACTCCCACTTGATGAATACTGTCAATAGCCTAAAAAAAGCAGGAAGTCAATTTTAATGAAAGGCTAATTTTTCATCATTCTAATAAGCACATGTTCTGAATTACTGTATAAAACAACCCTAATAATTAACTGGCAATGGAATGGCACTTCAGCAATATGAAAGGCACAATGTCAGTGATAAGGAGGTACTTTTCAGCAGGAACAGGTGGACGGAAATGTAACTTATACTCATTCCAGAAGATAAAAAAGCAAACAAAAACCTGGTGATAAATACAAGAAATCTATTAAGAATCGCTACCTAGGCATCTCTCTTAGGCATACGTTAGTAGCATGTATTCTGCAGATTTATTACTAAGATGGGCTGGAAACCCATGTGAAACTGATTTTAACCTTTAATTCTCAAATTTATAATTCAAAGGATTCCTATCAACTTAACATCCAGTCCATCTTGCAGAACAATGAAAAATGTCAAAGGTTGCACGTATATCACCCTATGTATGTATGTAGCTTATGAATTTTAAATTTTTTTCTAAGATAATAACTGTTTCACTCCCTGACTGCTGTGTAAAAGATTGTCAGGCAGGAATGGAAAATGACACAATATAAGGGAAAACCATGAAATTATCCACTTGAAAAAAAATCTGTTGAATGAAAACCCGAAAAATAAGCATCTCTGAATCTTGTCCTAACCACGTTCATTGTCAAACAAGTAGAGTAAAAAATGTAATTTATTTAGGTAAACATGAATATTCATTCACTTAGATTTTAATTCAATACACATTTAAACTAGTTATTTTCCTTACATTGGTAACAAAAATTTGAGGAAGTGAGTTAGAAAAACAACTTCTGACATCCATACAGACTGAGAAACAAATTATCGACAGTATCTCTAATGAGTAGTTAAATGTTCAAAAATATAATTTACTTAACTTGCATTTTGATATTTAACTGTGAGAAAAATGAACGCATATGTCTGTTGTTTTGAAGATACAATCTATATTCTAAGTATCAAATTATCATTAATAGTTATGTACTTAAGTGTAGACCAATAAAGTAGTGATTACTTCTACAGAGACTCTTAGTAATACTTTGCTTCCGTTTGTCTCGTTTTTTATTGATTTGATTGCAATATTTTGTAAAAAAGAATACTAAAGCAGTTACTCATTTTACAAACATTGCAATTTTAGCAGTGGTAGATCTCATGGTACTATTGGAAGACCTCGCTGCTGGTCTACAGACACCTTACCTGAAAGATCAGCAACACTGAGATATGTATGACAGCCAACACAGTGTCTTATGTTTCTGACAGAAACCTCCATAACCTCCTAATCATAATGTTATTTGTAGTTTCTGAAAAGCAGTGACAAATCACAGCATTCTCACCTGACATCAGCTTGAAGGAAAACTCTTACAGGGAAAGTAACTGCTTTTATTCAAATGTAAAACAGTGTGTCTGCTAGAGTTGGTAAATGGAAAGCAATACCCAGCTGGGGTGGGATGAGGGGTGTTATACATAATGATTCCCCAGTGACAGCCACTTTTACAGCCACCTCTGACAGCCCTCTCCAGCACAAAGCCTGATAAAATGCCATGGGTCACTCAAAATTGTCACTTCTCACACTTTTGAGTTTGACACATTTCTGAAGCAGGGAATGACTTTGTTTCACAAGGATGAGCACTGATGACCTGAGCCTTAAAATTTTGAGAGAGAAAAGTACCAGTGAATTTTAATACTTCTGGATTTATGCCTCTTATGAGATGGTTTGGTTTTTTAAATGACTCAGTCCAGACAGAAGTAAAGAGAGTATCTGAAATCTTTATCCCTCTGTCTCACCGAGAAAGTGGATTAGAGATACCAGAACTTGCAGAGAGTCCACCTTGCTACATTGTTCAAGCTAAGAAAACACTGACAAAATCATTGACAAAATTCTTCAGGCAGACACACTCCAGTTCTGCAGTAGATCCTGGCTTTGTCTCCTCCTGTTATGTCCTTCCAGAACGATGGCACTAGTAAAACTAACATCCAGCCTGCCAGGTACAGGAACCAGAACCCTGCCTGGTCAGATCAGTTTGCAGCAGCCTGGGAGATGAATGAGCACTTATGATCCATCTGACTGAACTGCTGGGTGACCTGGGATCTTCACTCACACTCATCTTCACTAGAATACCCTCCTCCTCCACTGCTCTCAGGAAACTCTATACCCAGCCTGACCACTCCCTCCCAGCCATGCTTCTGCTTACACCCGTAGATGCAGTCCAACATAGTCCCATATGTGCAGCAGCCCTCTGCTGAGGAGCAGGAAGGGGCAGGGAAAGTCTGAATATGTGCAACCCAGTGGAAACAAGTTCTGCAAATCAGTGCAGCTCAACCGTAGGGAAGAGATGCAGAGACTCATCAAGGCACAGCAGAAGGCAGCGTAGGGCAGGGCTGGCACAGGGCAGCACGCAGGGTGCAAGATGAGTCTCACAAATATCATCAGAAATGAGTACCAATTTAGTGAAGTTTGCTATCATGGACATCATTGAGATTCATGACACAA
Source organism: Scolopax mira (assembly GCA_004320125.1). Lineage (NCBI taxonomy): Eukaryota > Metazoa > Chordata > Aves > Charadriiformes > Scolopacidae > Scolopax > Scolopax mira. The sequence continues at coordinate 7,259 of BJBW01012289.1, read as the reverse complement.
GTGTGATATTGTTACGTTCGTTGCTCATGACTAGCAGATGATTCATATACAACTGGTTACCACATCCTGGTATCTGTCATTAGAACTCTGATTGGGAAGGAGGCACAAAGCATCCCACATGTTCCTGGCTTCTGTTCTCCATCTCCACTCTCAGCTGAAACTGAAACAGAAACTTCTTGTTCACGTAGTGATGCATTCCAGAATTGCAGAATTCACATATGGGTGATGAAAGCAGCCACACATGTGTACTTTGATATGGCCTACCATTCTCAGACACTCCTGTGACTCAATCATACGCAGAATAATAGGACTGACTTCTGTCAGGAATAACTTGACACAGGTCTCCCACAATGCTCAGTACTGAATTCTACTGGCTATGATGATATAAGACATGGTTTCTGTAAGAGTCACAGAAATGCTCAGCTGACAAAACAGGAAAAGTGTAAGTCCAGAGCTTCATCCTTTTCTTTGGGAGCTTGCTACTTGATAAACATTTTCGAAGCATGGGCAATCCAAAAACTTTTCCTCCAAAAATAGTTGCCTGAGGTACTACCAGGTGCTTCAAAGTCTTTCTGTTTGATGGACAACCTCAAGGTTCTAGCTTTTCTCAGTAGTAATTTTGGTCCACTGTGAATATGAGGTGCCTCGAGCTGTATGAAATGTAACTATCTTTTAAATTAAGAGAGAAGATAAACCTGTCTTGAGACAGATGAAAGCTTATTTGTTCAGTTTCTTCAAGGATATGATAGACAGATTCTCTTTCTTACTCAGTACATAACAAAATTATTAAAAACATCTTTTCTGAAATATGTGGGGTCTTTTTCTTTGGGTCTTGGTAAAATGAAAAAGATGTCTACAATACATTTATGTGAGAAGAGTCCTTGAGGAAGGACAGAAAGGGAAGTGGTAGCAACAGAGAGACTTAATTTGACTACATCTCTATTAAACCTATTGTTTTTCAGTGAGAATTGGCTTAATCATAGAATCATAGAATGGTTGGGTTGGAAGGGGCCTTAGAGATTATCTAGTTCCAACCCCCCTGCCTTCCACTAGAGTAGGTTCATTATGAAGATAGAGGAGATGGAAGATGACTGCTATCTCAAGTATCTAATTGTTTTTGTGTGTGGACATTAGCATTGAAAAAACTTTAAGTACGGTAATAATATTGCCTTAACTCAGACTGCTATATTTAAGGAGAAGATCAAATTACTTAGTATACAGTAGCTTATGTCTTCTGGTCAAACTGTTGAACAACACCAGCAAGGTGGGATTTATCACAGTGGTATGTGCCTTGCATGATTCACCAGACAGCTGGAATGCAATAGGTGTCCTCTGTGCAGCTAACCTCACTGCAGATACCTAAATTAGGGCTAATCAATCACTTCCCTTTATTTCAGTGGAGATAAATTGATATTTTAAGGATGTGTTTCATTCAGTTTATTTTAGCTATCACTAAAAGCTATCTAAGTTAGCTATCTAAAAGCTAGTGCACTAAGCTATCACGGTGCACTAAAAACACATAATTCTTTCCCACAGATTAAAAAAAAAATACTCTGGAGATCTAGCTCTGATACATATATCTACTTTTGATGAGGTCAACTCCGTATCAGTGCCAGTATCTATTTATTAAGAGGCTTTGGTAGCTTTTGACAGTGAGAGTGTATAACACATTAATTCGTTACCTTTTGAAGTAAAATTACTATATCCTTATAAACCAGATGCTACTCTCTTCTTGCTATTACTTACTTCAATTCATCCCTGTTTTCTTACAGCATTTGGAATAGTAAAAGGATCAGTCTCTGTACATGTGCAGCCCAGATAGGAATTGTCACTCAGAAGAATCTAATTTTGTGCTCATTAGGTGCAAGTGCAACTAATGGTGGACTTACAATTACTCAAAGACAAATGTCAGTTACCTTGGAGGCCTGAAAGATCAATAAAAAGAATATAGAGGAGGACAAAATAGCTTCCAAACATACATAAAGAGCATTACCTGGAGAACTCTACTCATCCATTGAAAACTGTCTTCCTCTGTGGAATCCGGCCTTTGCTCAGCAACAATTACTATCCTTTCATCGTGCAGCACACTCACTGAAAACACTGCTATTCTGTAGAAGAGGAGCACAGAAGAGTATTTAGTACCAGAACAGATGGAAAAACCTGTCTTCTAAGTGAATCCTCCACAACTATGATTTTCTTATTTACTAAACAAGACGGTGCACCAATTGGTATTTAATTTCTGGGGAAAAAACAAGAACAGTTCGGGATAACTTCTTGAGGTGGAATCAGGGGGCTTTGCTCTGGAATCATGTAGATACAGGCATAGTGCCATAGCACAGTTAGAGAAGTGAACCTTCTTGGGATAAGAAAAGCGCTACATTTGGGTGACACCAAGGTGGTTGTTAAGTTGTTACGTAACAGCCAGCATAACCACCTTCTTTGGTCCCATCTTAGAAGAAAATAATTGCAACACCATTGCATAAGACGTCTGTCTTGTGATCAAGTGAGAACACGTTACTGCATTAGGCTCTTCAGAAGTTTTAGCTGTCTCCTGCTCAGTTTCAGCACACTAGGAGACAAGGAACTGCTTTCATATTCAAGAACTTCAGTGTTAGGCGTTCAACTTGGGTAGAAAGGATCCTGTTGACTCAACACCATCAGAAGTGACCAGCTGTTCAACTGGAATTTTAATAATCACAGTTTTTGACCTTGATATCCAAAGTCTGCCTCAACATTGTCGTTTATTTTAGTGGTCAGTCCAGCCCAAATCATGACACCTCTTCTGTATCCTGATTCTAGCAGTAAGACCAGCAATGGAGGGAAACCACACTGCAGATCACTCGGTCACTTACACCAAGTATAAGCAAAATAAATGTTTCTATATAATCTAAGAAAAGAAAGGATCAAACCTTCCTCTGTAGACAAATTTCATTGGTTCCACAGCCAGTGCTGTTGCTACAATGTCATCGGCATTATGTCGTCTTCCACTGACAACCATCAAACCATCCATTTTACCGATAACAAAAACAAGTCCACCTGGTCCTATAAAGCCTAGCAGTCCAGTCCTTATAAAAGGATATTCAGTGATAGGGCCTCCAGAACTGGTCATAGGAAACACCTGCAAGACAGAGAAATTACAGATCTTCAATTCTATACACAAAGATCACACTGCAAAATATTTCAGGCATACTCTCTCAGACGGCTCTTCTGGAATTAAGTAAATAGGTCGCTGGTGATGCTCTTTACTCTTCACTGACCATAAAGGGAGTGCCAGAAAACTGCTGGACTAGTGTGTGCAATTTTCTGTACATGAGTTCCATCAAATTCTATACATATTTGCCCTAATCATGGCTCTGTAAATCATTTATGACTTTTAAAAAAATAATAAATCAAGACAAACAGTACTGAGGGGAAAAAAAAAGTTATGGAGAGTGAAGCTAAACTGAGGTGCTATATATAGATTACAGAGAGATTAAATCATAAACATTATAGTAGAGGTTCTTTTCAGTACCTCATGTTTATTTCCAGCACAGTATAGAGAATTAAGCAGGCTAGAAATGAAGCTATTTTAAGGTATTGTACATTAATGAATCTTTCAGCTGACCGCATTTCTATCTAAGGTCAATTAAGTCCTCACAATACCAGTGATAATGCCTTCTGTACCATGTCTAAAAGTGAAAAACCAGCCTCTCTAAATGTCTGAATACCAGACATATATGTGACTTCCACAGGACAGATTTCTACCACTTTTTTTACCTTAACTAGCACAGTGTTATCCTTCTGGCATGTAAGCTACTTTGAGCTGCATTTTGACACAACCACACTTCCCTGCCGTTGCTTCTTTAAACTGAAATAGTCTAAAGGCAAGTTATTTAAGCTGATGGCAAGTTATTTTAGTTGATGGCAAGTTGAAGACCACGGCTCTATTGTGTCCTTCAAGGCTCATCTAAAAAGAAAGGTCAAATTCTGCTGCCAGATGCCCATGGGTGGCTCTTACTGAATAGATTTAATGCTTATACACTCTCAGCCATAATTCATTTCAGGAACACAAAACTCCTTGACTCTTTAATACCTGCAACATGAATTATACAGTAAAACAGAAAAGAGGCCCACTTGGAGAGGGCTCCTAAGAACATGCTTAACTTCAAAAATGAGTGGTCCTGCTCACTCAATGACAATTTATTTGCTTACCATTAGGAGTAAGTGTAAACCAGTCTAAATACGCTGTTAAACTGAAGACTCAGTAATGAACTATGAATGATTTTACAATTACAACAAGCACTACAAAATGAACGTAAGTACCTTTTTACCCTGAAATATGTGAAATTCACGATTATGATTCACACTAAGTATTGACAATTGTACTTGTAGCACAGTAATCAGCTATTAACAAATGTCAGATCACAATAGTATCGCAGCATTCCTGGCTTCAATAGCAGGACAGTGAATTGTATGCACTAGTCTCCATTAATTATTTAATGTATAGTGTTTACAAATTTCAGATTTGCATTTTACAGGAGACATTAGGCATATTTGATCTATTAAAAATGGTAATACCAGAGCCTTTGTTAAGGGAACTGTAAATGTATTTTTCTTAACTTTTTTTTTTCCTCAAATATTTAAAGGTAAAAGCATCAGAACTTAATAAAAATCTCAGCTCAAATTTTTCCAGTATTTCTCTGATTTGCTCAGCCTTTCATACTGACTCCATCAGAAGTTAATGATAACAAATGAGCAGGTACAACCGAGCTATCAATACAGCTGTCTGCACTGGAGCTAAAACCTACTGGAAAACAGATTCCAGAGAGCAAAAAGGCTTTCACCTAAGGCAATTCAAACAAAAGCAGGTGGGGATAAATTAGGAGAAGGTATCTGCTATTCAGATACCTCTTGAAGACTACCTCTGTCAGGATTCTGTATAAATACAAGCCTTTAATGATGGCTGAGTTTGGGAAATGTTGGAAATTGCTTTTTAAAGATACTCAGCAGCTTTCCCACTGTTTGCAATGACCACATTCTGCATGTAGCTAGCTCATAGACTTGCACAGTATGACCTTTTGAACTTTGTCTGTCTTCCTGATTGTTTCAGCCCCTGGTATCTTCTTTCAAAATTAAAGTAAAAGCTCTTCAGAGCCAAAACTAAACCCACATAAAGATCTATTACTGCACTTAATGAAATGGGCTTCAGTGCAGATTATCCGGCTAGACTACAGGTCCCAAACCACAAGCATTGATTACTACTGCTATTCTGATATTATTACTGTGAATATTTTATGCCAAATATTATCTTGCAAGAGCAAAATTAAAAAGTGAGGATTTTATACAGCATTTTTTGGTCGGCTTACCTCAAAAGTATTTTTGGTCATGCCCGAGAGTCCATAATATGACGTACCCGTTGCAATAGCACATACACAAAGTTCTCCTATTTCATCTGTTTTACAGAGCTGAGGAATTCCATCTGGCTTCACTGAACACATTATAGCTAGAGGGAAAGCAAAGGACTTAAAAAAATATTATAAAACAAACCAGAGAATAACATAAATGCTGTAGGAATGACATCATGGTGGAGTTGACATAAACAAATAAATTATATGTAGACTAATGCCTATCAGTTTCTCAAACATTAAGGTATGCAAAATTATCAAGTTATGAATAATATTTATACAAAATATGAAGATCTTTATGTAAACTTAGTTGATCTTTATGTAAACTGAGTTTACACTGATAACAAAACCTAATTTGCCTTGTTCTCTAAAACTTCAGCTGTTCTGTAATACTGCTGGGAAATATGATCATGTTCCCAGTTTTGCATACTGAAGACCAGATTTGCCGCAGTCAGTGCAAAATTAAATACCCTAATGGAGTTCTTGATAACAATTACATTGCCAGAGAGGCAAGCAACCAGGAAATCCACCTCTCACAAAGTTGCAAGTAATACCATATGAAAGATCAAGATATTCTAGCAGACTAGTGGGGTTGTTTTACCAAGAATTTATCAGAGTTCAGCCTCCTTCCCACCGGTCTTATAGGACTGGAGAGACAGCAGGGGCTAAATGGGAGGGATTAGAAAGCACTGGTCTGAGGAAGAAGCACTATTTTATGTGTCAGCCATGTGAATCAGAATCAGGTATGCTGCTTTAGCTATAATCCCTGGAGTTGGAGTCCAGCATGTGTAGATTTTGCAGTTGGAAAGAGATTATGACAAACAAGGGAGACCAGAAACAAAGCAGCACATCTTTTAAGCATCAGTGTAAAGAATCTTGAATGATCTTTCTCTCACTCTGAGGATAAACGGGAGTGTGTACTTTTATTAAAACGATCAGAATGTAGCATGAAGTGCAAAACAGCACATCTATAATAATATATAACAACTATTAGACAACAATCAATCTCATCTTCCTTTATTTTAAGTTGTTCAACTGGATTTCTATAACATGCATCATTATGTTTTATTCCTTTGATACATAACTGACATTGTCTTATGAAAAACCACAGTATTGTCCATTTCTAGTCTCTATAACATTTCATTTAAAATCTAACTCTTTTATGAAAAAGCTTATCTTCATCTTTAGAAGCATTGGTTTCAGTTTGGATTTATCAGCAAGTACTGCTCAGTCATACCTCCTCTTTCTAATAACTGGGTGATAGCACAAGATCTTTGGAAAAACATTCTAGAACCCTTCAGACAGCAATTTTGTTGATCCTTAGCATAGGTTATGAAAACTTTCACTACTCACTCACCCAGAGTCTCATCTGGGTCAGGCTTATGGATATTTATAGCCTCCAGACCCTGGAATCCAACTCTCTTATTTTCCGTACCAGTATCCCACAGTTAAGGAATGGATGTGCTGACAGGTTTTTTAAAGCACACCACTAAGGCGAGTAAAGACATCTACTGAGGTGAACAGAGAGAAAAAATCTTGGGATTTCCAAACCATGAAGTTAGATAAGGTAAAATGTTTTCAAGTACACATGTTCTAACCCTAAACCTTGTGGATTAGTGACAAAGTATGCCTACCTATGACTTTTTACAACTAGTTGCTTGTAACTGATGAATCACAGAGTTTCAAAGACAGTTCCTTACCTCCTGGCATCACTAAGCCAACATCCTGGACAGTCAGAACGGAAAGCTTTTCTTCAGAGTCCACTCGAATCACTCCATAAGTGAGACCATGCATGGAGAGAACTCCTCTGCCTGGTGGCTGATTGCTGTCATCTGTTGGCCTGCAATCATGGGTTACAACATCAGCGCACCAGCA